>JACXIP010000108.1:0-14654 GCA_014737485.1 Bombus picipes
TTTCATCAAAATCGACGAAATCGTCGTGATTTGAGCGCTGTTGGGCTTGTTTCGACGCTCAAACGGGCGTGCGTCACATTTGGCGCGTAATATGGAGTGAAAAGAGCGCTTAAACGACGAAGCATCTCAATCGTGAAGGAAATGACGGTTAGTTTTCTTCAAAATCGACGAAATCGTCGCGATTTGCAAGCTGTTGGGCATGTTTCGACGTTCAAACGGGCGAGGATTAAATTTGGCGCGTAAAATGTAGTGAAAGGAGCGCTTAAACGTCGAAGCATCTCAATCGTGAAGGAAATGACGGTTAGTTTTCTTCAAAATCGACGAAATCGTCGCGATTTGCAAGCTGTTGGGCATGTTTCGACGTTCAAACGGGCGTGCATCACATTTGGCGCGAAATATGCAATTAAAAGAGCACTTAAACGTCGAAATATCTCAATCGGGAAGGAAATGACGGTTAGTTTTCATCAAAATCGACGAAATCGTCGTGATTTGCGAGCTGTTGGGCTTCTTTCGACATTGAAACGGGCGTGTATCACATTTGGCGCGAAATATGGTATGAAAAGAGCGCTTAAACGTTGAAACATCTCAATCGTGAAGGAAATGACGGTTAGTTTTCATCAAAATCGACGAAATCGTCGTGATTTGCGAGCTGTTGGGCTTGTTTTGACATTGAAACGGGCGCGCATCACATTTGGCGCGAAAACGGAGTGAAAAGATCCCTTAAACGTCGGAACATCTCAATAGGGAATGAAGTGACGGTTAGTTTTCTTCAAAATCGACGAAATCGTCGGGATTTGCGAGCTGTTGGGCTTGTTTCTACGCTGAAACGGGCGTGCATCACATTTGGAGCGTAAAGTGGAGTGAAACGGGCGCTGAAACGTCGAAATATCTCAATCGGGAAGGAAATGACGCTTACTTTTCTTAAAAATCTACGAAATCGTCGCGATTTGCGAGCTGTTGGGCTTGTATCGACGCTCAAACGGAAGTGCATTACATTTGGCGCGTAAAATGGAGTGAAGAGAGCGCTTAAACGTCGAAATATCTCAATCGTGAAGGAAATGACGGTTACTTTTCTTCAAAATCGACGAAATCATCGTGATTTGCGAGCTGTTTGGCTTGTTTCGACGCTCAAACGGGCGCGCATCACATTTGGGGCTTAAAGTGGAGTAAAAGAGCGTATAAACGTTCGAAATATCTCTATCGGGAAGGAAATGAGCGTTACTTTTCTTCAAAATCGACGAAATCGTCGCGATTTGCGTGCTGCTGTGATTGCATCGACGCTCAAACGGGCGTGCATCACATTTGGCGCGTGAAATGGAGTGAAAAGGGCGCTTAAACGTCGAAACATCTCAATCGTGAAGGAAATGACGGTTACTTTTCTTCAAAATCGACGAAATCGTCGCGATTTTCGAGCTATTGGGCTTCTTTCAACGCACAGACGGACGTGGATCACATTTGGCGAGTAAAACAGAGTGAAAAGAGCGCTTAAACGTCGAAATATCTCAATCGGGGAAGAAATGACGATTACTTTTCTTCAAAATCGACGAAGACGTCGCGATTTTCGAGCTGTTGGACTTGTTTCGACGCTCAAACGGGCGTGCATCTCATTTGGCGCGTAAAATGGTGTGAAAAGATCGCTTAAACTTCGAAATATCTAAATCGGGAACGTGATGACGGTTAGTTTTCTGCATAATCGTCGAAATCGCCGTGATTTGCGAGATGTTGGGCTTGTTTCTACATTGAAACGGGCGGGTATCACATTTGGAGCGTAAAATGGAGTGGAAAGAGCGCTTAAACGTCGAAATATCTCAATAAGGAAGGAAAAGACGGTTAGTGTTCATCAAAATCGACGAAATCGTCGTGATTTGAGCGCTGTTGGGCTTGTTTCGACGCTCAAACGGGCGTGCGTCACATTTGGCGCATAATATGGAGTGAAAAGAGTGCTTAAACGACGAAGCATCTCAATCGTGAAGGAAATGACGGTTAGTTTTCTTCAAAATCGACGAAATCGTCGCGATTTGCAAGCTGTTGGGCATGTTTCGACGTTCAAACGGGCGAGGATTAAATTTGGCGCGTAAAATGTAGTGAAAGGAGCGCTTAAACGTCGAAGCATCTCAATCGTGAAGGAAATGACGGTTAGTTTTCTTCAAAATCGACGAAATCGTCGCGATTTGCAAGCTGTTGGGCATGTTTCGACGTTCAAACGGGCATGCATCACATTTGGCGCGAAATATGCAATTAAAAGAGCACTTAAACGTCGAAATATCTCAATCGGGAAGGAAATGACGGTTAGTTTTCATCAAAATCGACGAAATCGTCGTGATTTGCGAGCTGTTGGGCTTCTTTCGACATTGAAACGGGCGTGTATCACATTTGGCGCGAAATATGGTATGAAAAGAGCGCTTAAACGTTGAAACATCTCAATCGTGAAGGAAATGACGGTTAGTTTTCATCAAAATCGACGAAATCGTCGTGATTTGCGAGCTGTTGGGCTTCTTTCGACATTGAAACGGGCGTGTATCACATTTGGCGCGAAATATGGTATGAAAAGAGCGCTTAAACGTTGAAACATCTCAGTCGTGAAGGAAATGACGGATATTTTACTTCAAAATGGACGAAATCGTCGCGATTTGCGAGCTGTTGGGCTTGTATCGACGCTCAAACGAGAGTGCATCACATTTGGCGAGTAAAATTGTGTGAAAAGAGCTACCAAAGGTCGAAATGTCTCAATCCGGAAGGAAATGACGGTTAGTTCTCTTCAAAATCGACGAAATCGTCGCGAGTTGCGAGCTGTGGGGCTTGTTTCGACGCTCAAACGGGCGTGCATCTCATTTGGCGCGTAAAATTGAGTAAAAAGAGCGCTTAAACGTCGAAATATCCCAATCGGGAAGGAAATGACGGTTTCTTTTCTTCAAAATCGACGAAATCGTCGCGATTTTCGAGCTATTGGGCTTCTTTCAACGCACAGACGGACGTGGATCACATTTGGCGAGTAAAACAGAGTGAAAAGAGCGTTTAAACGTCGAAATATCTCAATCGGGGAAGAAATGACGGTTACTTTTCTTCAAAATCGACGAAGACGTCGCGATTTGCAAGCTGTTGGGCATGTTTCGACGTTCAAACGGGCGAGGATCAAATTTGGCACGTAAAATGTAGTGAAAGGAGCGCTTAAACGTCGAAGCATCTCAATCGTGAAGGAAATGACGGTTAGTTTTCTTCAAAATCGACGAAATCGTCGCGATTTGCAAGCTGTTGGGCATGTTTCGACGTTCAAACGGGCGTGCATCACATTTGGCGCGAAATATGGAATTAAAAGAGCACTTAAACGTCGAAATATCTCAATCGGGAAGGAAATGACGGTTAGTTTTCATCAAAATCGACGAAATCGTCGCAATTTTCGAGCTGTTGGGCTTGTTTAGACGCTCAAACGGGCGTGGATAACACTTGGCGCCTAAAATGGTGTGAAAATGTCTCTTAAACTTCGAAATATCTAAATCGGGGAGGAAGAGACGGTTACTTTTCGTCAAAATCGACGAAATCACCGTGATTTGCGAGATGTTGGGCTTGTTTCGACATTGAAACGGGCGTGTGTCACATTTGGAGCGTAAAATGGTGTGAAAAGGTCTCTTAAACTTCGAAATATCTAAATCGGGGAGGAAATGACGGTTACTTTTCCTCAAAATCGATGCAATCGTCGCCATTTTGGAGCTGTTGTGCTTGTTTCAACGCTCAAACGGGCGTGCATCACATTTGGCGCGTAAAATTGAGTGAAAAGGGCTCTTAAATTTCGAAATATCTAAATCGGGGAGGAAATGACGCTTAGTTTTCTTCAAAATCGACGAAATCGTCGCGAGTTGCGAGCTGTGCGTCTTGTTTCAACGCTCAAACGGGCCTGCATCACATTTGGCATGTAAAATTGAGTAAAAAGAGCGCTTAAAAGTAGAAATATCTCAATCGGGGAAGAAATGACGGTTACTTTTCTTCAAAATCGACGAAGATGTCGCGATTTTCGAGCTGTTGGACTTGTTTCGACGCTCAAACTGGAGTGCATCTCATTTGGCGCCTAAAATGGTGTGAAAATGTCTCTTAAACTTCGAAATATCTAAATCGGGGAGGAAGAGACGGTTAGTTTTCTTCAAAATAGACGAAATCGTCTCGATTTGCGAGCTGTTGGGCTTGTTTCGACATTGAAACGGGCGTGGATTAAATTTGGAGCGTAAAATGGAGTGGAAAGAGCGCTTAAACGTCGAAATATCTAAATCTGGGAGGAAATGACGGTTATTTATCTTCAAAATCGACGAAATCGTCGCGATTTTCGAACTGTTGGGCTTGTTTCAACGCTCAAACGAGAGTGCATCACATTTGGCGAGTAAAATTGTGTGAAAAGAGCTACCAAAGGTCGAAATGTCACAATCCGGAAGGAAATGACGGTTAGTTCTCTTCAAAATCGACGAAATCGTCGCGAGTTGCGAGCTGTGGGGCTTGTTTCAACGCTCAAACGGGCGTGCATCTCATTTGGCGCGTAAAATTGAGTAAAAAGATCGCCTAAACGTCGAAATATCCCAATCGGGAAGGAAATGACGGTTACTTTTCTTCAAAATCGACGAAATCGTCGCGATTTTCGAGCTATTGGGCTTCTTTCAACGCACAAACGGACGTGGATCACATTTGGCGAGTAAAATTGTGTGAAGAGAGCTACCAAAGGTCGAAATGTCTCAATCGGGAAGGAAATGACGGTTAGTTTTCTTCAAAATCGACGAAATCGTCGCGATTTTCGAGCTGTTGGGCTTCTTTCAATGCACAAACGGACTTGGATCACATTTGGCGAGTAAAACAGAGTGAAAAGAGCGCTTAAACGTCGAAATATCTCAATCGGGGAAGAAATGACGGTTACTTTTCTTCAAAATCGACGGAGGCGTCGCGATTTTCGAGCTGTTGGACTTGTTTCGACGCTCAAACAGGCGTGCATCTCATTTGGCGCGTAAAATGGAGTGAAAAGAGCGCTTAAACGTCGAAATATCTAAATCTGGGAGGAACTGACTGTTACTTTTCTTCAAAATCGACGAAATCGTCGCGATTTTCGAGCTGATGGGCTTGTTTCAACGCTCAAATGGGCGTGCATCACATTTGGCGCGTAAAATGGTGTGAAAAGATCGCTTAAACTTCGAAATATCTAAATCGGGGAGGAAATGACGGTTACTTTTCTTCAAAATCGACGAACTCGTCGCGATTTGCGAGCTGTTTTTGCTTGTTTCAACGCTCAAACGGTCGCGAATCACATTTGGCGCGTAAAGTGGAGTGAAACGGGCGCTTAAACGTCGAAATATCTCAATCGGGAACGTGATGACGGTTAGTTTTCTGCATAATCGTCGAAATCGCCGTGATTTGCGAGATGTTGGGCTTGTTTCTACATTGAAACGGGCGGGTATCACATTTGGAGCGTAAAATGGAGTGGAAAGAGCGCTTAAACGTCGAAATATCTCAATAAGGAAGGAAAAGACGGTTAGTGTTCTTCAAAATCGACGAAATCGTCGCGATTTGCAAGCTGTTAGGCTTGTTTCAACGCTCAAACGGGCGTGCATCACATTTGGCGCGTAAAATTGAGTAAAAAGAGCGCTTAAACGTCGAAATATCCCAATCGGGAAGGAAATGGCGGTTAGTTTTCATCAAAATCGACGAAATCGTCGTGACTTGCGAACTGTTAGGCTTGTTTCGACATTGAAACGGGCGTGTATCACATTTGGCGCGAAATATGGAATGAAAAGAGCGCTTAAACGTCGAAACATCTCAATCGTGAAGGAAATGACGCTTAGTTTACATCAAAATCGACGAAATCGTCGCGATTTGCGAGCTGCTGTGCTTGTATCGACGCTCAAACGGGCTTGCATCACATTTGGCGCGTAAAATGGACTGAAAAGAGCGCTCAATCATCGAAATATATCAATCGTGAAGGAAATGACGGTTACTTTTCTTCAAAATCGACGAAGATGTCGCGATTTTCGAGCTGTTGGACTTGTTTCGACGCTCAAACTGGAGTGCATCTCATTTGGCGCCTAAAATGGTGTGAAAATGTCTCTTAAACTTCGAAATATCTAAATCGGGGAGGAAGAGACGGTTAGTTTTCTTCAAAATAGACGAAATCGTCTCGATTTGCGAGCTGTTGGGCTTGTTTCGACATTGAAACGGGCGTGGATCAAATTTGGAGCGTAAAATGGAGTGGAAAGAGCGCTTAAACGTCGAAATATCTAAATCTGGGAGGAAATGACGGTTGGTTATCTTCAAAATCGACGAAATCGTCGCGATTTGCGAGCTGTTGGGCTAGTTTGTACGCTCAAACGGGCATGGGTAACATTTGGCAAGTAAAATGGAGTGAAAAGAGCGCTCTAACGTCGAATTATCTCAATCGGGAAGGAAATCACTTATAGTTTTCTTCAAAATCGACGTAATCGTCGCGATTTGCAATCTGTTGGGCATGTTCCGACGTTCAAACGGGCGTGCATCACATTTGGCGTGTAAAATGGAGTGAAAAGAGCGCTTAAACGTCGAAATATCTCAATAGGGAAGGAAATGACGGTTACTTTCCTTCAAAATCGACGAAATCGTCGTGATGTGCGAGCTATTGGGCTTGTTTCGACGCTCATACGGGCGTGCATCACATTTGGCGCGTAAAATGTAGTGAAAAGAGCGCTTAAACGTCGAAACATCTCAATCGTGAAGGAAGTGACGGTTAGTTTTCCTTAAAATCGTCGAAATCTTCGCGATTTGCTAGCTGTTGGTCTTGTGTGGACGCTCAAACGGGCGAGGATCACATTTGGCGCGTAAAATGTAGTGAAAAGAGCGCTTGAACGTCGAAATATCTAAATGGGTGAGAAAATGACGGTTACTTTTCTTCAAAATCGACGAAATCGTCGCGATTTGCGAACTGCTGGGCTTGTTTCGACGCTGAAACGGGCGTGCAACACATTTGGCGCGTAATATGGAGTGAAAAGAGCGCTTAAACGTCGAAACATCACAATCGTGAAGGAAGTGACGGTTAGTTTTCCTTAAAATCGTCGAAATCGACGCGACTTTCTAGCTGTTGGGCTTGTTTCGACGTTCAAACGGGCGTGCATCACATTTGGCGCGTAAAATGGAGTGAAAAGGGCGCTTAAACTTCGAAATATCTCAATCGTGAAGAAAATGACTGTTAGTTTTCTTCAAAATCGTCGAAATGGTCGCGATTTGCAAGCTGTTGGACTTGCTTTCACGCTCAAACGGGCATGGATCAAATTTGGCGCGTAGAATGGAGTGAAAAGAGCGCTCAAACGTTGAAATATCTCAATCGGAAGGAAATGACGGTTAGTTTGCATCAAAATCGACGTAATCGTCCCGATTTGCGAGCTGCTGTGCTTGTTTCGACGCTCAAATGGGCGTTTATCACATTTGGCGCGTAAAATAGAGTGAAAAGCGCGCTTGAACGTAAAAATATCACAATCGGGAAGGAAATGACGGTTAGTTTTCCTCAATATTGTCGAAATCGGCGCGATATGCGAGCTGATGGGATTGTTTCAACGCTCAAACGGGCATGGATCACATTTGGCGCGTAAAATGGCGTGAAAAGAGCGCTTAAACGTCGAAATATCTCAATCGTGACGAAAATGACAGTTAGTTTTCTTCAAAATCGACGAAATCGTCGCGATTTGCGAGCTGTTGCGCTTGTATCGACACTGAAACGGGCTTGCATCTTGTTTGGCGCGTCAAATGGAGTGAAAAGAGCGCTTAAACGTCGAAATGTCTCAATCGTGAAGCAAATGACGTTTAGTTTTCTTCAAAATAGACGAAACTCTCGCGTTTTGCGAGCTGTTGCACTTGTTTGGATACTGAAAGGGGCGTGCACATTGTTTGGCGCGACAAATTGAATAACAAGGGCGCGTAAACGTCGAAATATCTCAATCGGAAAGGAAATGACGGTTATTTTCTTCAAAATCTACGAAATCGTCTCGATTTGCGAGCTGTTGGGCTTGTTTCGACGTTCAAACGGGCGTGCATTACATTTGGCGCGTAAAATGGAGTGAAAAGAACGCTTAAACGTCGAAATATCTCAATAGGGAAGGAAATGACGGTTAGTTTTCTTCAAAATCGTCGAAATCGTCGCGATTTTCGAGCTGATGGGATTGTTTCAACGCTCAAACGGGCATGGATCACATTTGGCGCGTAAAATGGAGTGAAAAGAGCGCTTAAACATCGAAATATCTCAATCGGAAGTAAATGACGGTTAGTTTTCTTCAACATCGTCGAAGTCGTCGCGTTTTGCGAGCTGTTGGTCTTACTTCAACGCTCAAACGGGCATGCATCAGATTTGGCGTATAAAGTGGAGTAAAAAGAATGCTTAAACCGCGAAATATCTCAATCGGAAGGAAATGACGGTTAGATTTCTTCAAAATAGACGAAATCGCCGCGATTTCCGAGCTGTTGAGCTTGTTTCAACGCTCAAACGGGCGTGGATCACATTTGGCGCGTAAAATGGAGTGAAAAGAGCGCTTAAACTTCGAATTATCTCAATCGGAAGGAAATGACGGTTAGTTTTCTTCAAAATCGACGAAATCGTCTCGATTTGCGATCTGTTGGGCTTGTTTCGACGTTCACACGGGCGTGCATCACATTTGGCGCGTCAAATGGAGTGAAAAGAGCGCTTAAACGTCGAAATGCCTCAATCGGAAGGAAATAACGGTTAGTTTTCTTCAAAATCGACGAAATCTTCTCGATTTGCGATCTGTTGGGCTTGTTTCGACGTTCAAACGGGCGTGCATCACATTTGGCGCGTAACATGGAGTGAAAAGGGCGCTTAAACTTCGAAATATCTCAATCGTGAAGAAAGTGACTGTTAGTTTTCTTCAAAATAGACGTATTCGTCGCGATTTACGAGTTGTTGGGGTTGTATCGACACTGAAACGGTCTTGCATCTTGTTTGGCGCGTCAAATGGAGTGAAAAGAGCGCTTAAACGTCGAAATGTCTGAATCGTGAAGCAAATGACGTTTAGTTTTCTTCAAAATCGACGAAACTGTCGCGTTTTGCGAGCTGTTGCTCTTGTTTCGATACTGAAAGGGGCGTGCACATTGTTTGGCGCGACAAATTGAATAACAAGGGCGCGTACACGTCGAAATATCTCAATCGGGAAGGAAATGACGGTTATTTTCTTCAAAATCGACGAAATCGTCTCAATTTGCCAGCTGTTGGGCTTGTTTCGACGTTCAAACGGGCGTGCATCACATTTGGCGCGTAAAATGGAGTGAAAAGGGCGCTTAAACTTCGAAATATCTCAATCTGGAAGGAAATGACGGTTAGTTTTCTTCAAAATCGTCGAAATCGTCGCGATTTGCAAGCTGTTGGGCTTGTTTCGACACTCAAACGGGCGTGCATATTGTTTGACGCGTCAAATGGAATGAATTGGGCGCTTAAACGTCGAAATATCTCAATCGGGATGGAAATGACGGTTAGATTTGCTCAAAATCGTCGAAATCGTCGCGATTTGCAAGCTGTTGGGCTTGTTTTCACGCTCAAACGTGTTCTTTTCAAAGTCGACGAAATCGTCGCTGTTTGCGAGCTGTTGGTCTTGTTTCGACGCTGAGACGGGCGTTAATCACATTTGGCGCGTAAAATGGGGTGAAAAGGGCGCTTAAACGTCGAAATATCACAATCGGGAAGGAAATGACGGTTAGTATTCTTCAAAATCGACGAAATCGACGCGATTGCCGTACGGGTGGGCTTGTTTGGACGCTCAAATGGACGCGAATCACATTTGGCGCGTCAAATGGAGTGAAAAGAGCGCTTAAACGTCGAAATATCTCAATCGGGACGGAAATGACGGTTGTTTTCTTCAAAATCGACGGAATCGTAGCGATTGGCGAGCTGTTGGGCGCGTTTCGACGCTCAAACGGGCTTGCATCACATTTGGCGCGTAAAATGGTGTGAAAAGTGCGCTTGAGCGTAGAGATGTCACAATCGTGAATCAAAAGACGGTTAGTTCTCTGCAAAATCGACGAAATCGTCGCGATTTGCGTTCTGTTGGGCTTGTTTCAACGCTCAAACGGGCGTGCATCACATTTGGCGCGTAAAATGGACTGAAAAGAACGCTTAAACGTCGAAACATCTCAATTGTGAAGGAAATGACGACTATTTTTCTTCAAAATCGACGAAATCGTCTCGATTTGCGAGCTGTTGGGCTTGTTTCGAAGTTCAAACGGGCGTACATCACATTTGGCGCGTAAAATGGAGTGAAAAGGGCGCTTAAACTTCGAAATATCTCAATCTGGAAGGAAATGACGGTTAGTTTTCTTCAAAATCGTCGAAACCGTCGCGATTTGCGAGCTGTTGGGCTTATTTCAACGCTCAAACGGGCATGCATCAGATTTGGCGTATAAAATGGAGTAAAAAGAACGCTTAAACCTCGAAATATCTCAATCGGAAGGAAATGACGGTTAGTTTTCTTCAAAATCGACGAAGTCGTCGCGATTTGCGAGCTGTTCGGCTTATTTCAACGCTCAAACGGGCATGCATCAGATTTGGCGTATAAAATGGAGTAAAAAGAACGCTTAAACCTCGAAATATCTCAGTCGGAAGGAAATGACGGTTATTTTCTTCAAAATCGACGAAGTCGTCTCGATTTGCGAGCTGTGGGACTTGCTTCGACGTTCAAACGGGCGTGAACCACATTTGGCCCACAAAAAATATAGTGAAAAGAGCGCTTAAGCTTCGAAATATCTCAATCTGGAAGCAAATGACGTTTAGTTTTCTCCAAAATCGACGAAGTCGTCGCTATTTGCGAGCTGTTGGGCTTATTTCAACGCTCAAACGGGCATGCATCAGATTTGGCGGATAAAATGGAGTAAAAAGAGCGCTTAATCTTCGAAATATCTCAATCTGGAAGGAAATGACGCTTAGTTTGCATCAAAATCGACGTAATCGTCGCGATTTGCGAGCTGCTCTGCTTGTTTCGACGCTCAAACGGGCGTGCATCACATTTGGTGCGTAGAATGGACTGAAAAGAACGCTTAATCGTCGAAACATCTCAATTGTGAAGGAAATGACGGTTATTTTCTTCAAAATCGACGAAATCGTCTCGATTTGCGAGATGTTGGGCTTGTTTCGACGCTCAAACGGGCATGGACCACATTTCGCGCGCAAAATGGAGCGAAAAGAGCGCTTAAACTTCGAAATATCTCAATCTGCAAGGAAATGACGCTTAGTTCGCATCAAAATCGACGTAATCATCGCGATTTGCGATCTGTTGGGCTTGTATCGACGCTCAAATGGGCGTGTATCACAATTGTCGCGTAAAATGGAGTGAAAAGAGCGCTTATACGTCGAAATATCTCAATCGGGAAGGAAATGACGGTTAGTTTTCTTCAAAATCGACGAAATCGTCGCTGTTTGCGAGCTGTTGGTCTTGTTTCGACGCTGAAACGGGCGTGTATCACAATTGTCGCGTAAAATGGAGTGAAAAGAGCGCTTATACGTCGAAATATCTCAATCGGGAAGGACATGACGGTTAGTTCTTTTCAAAGTCGACGAAATCGTCGCTGTTTGCGAGCTGTTGATCTTGTTTCGACGCTGACACGGGCGTTAATCACATTTGGCGCGTAAAATGGGGTGAAAAGGGCGCTTAAACGTCGAAATATCACAATCGGGAAGGAAATGACGGTTAGTTTTCTTCAAAATCGACGAAATCGACGCGATTTGCGTACGGGTGGGCTTGTTTGGACGCTCAAATGGACGCGTATCACATTTGGCGCTTCAAATGGAGTGAAAGGAGCGCTTAAACGTCGAAATATCACAATCGGGACGGAAATGACGGTTGTTTTCATCAAAATCGACGAAATCGTAGCGATTTGCGAGCTGTTGGGCTTGTTTCGACGCTCAAACGGGCTTGCATCACATTTGGCGCGTAAAATGGTGTGAAAAGTGCGCTTGAGCGTAGAGATGTCACAATCGTGAATCAAAAGACGGTTAGTTCTCTGCAAAATCGACGAAATCGTCGCGATTTGCGTTCTGTTGGGCTTGTTTCAACGCTCAAACGGGCGTGCATCACATTTGGCGCGTGAAATGGACTGAAAAGAACGCTTAAATGTCGAAACATCTCAATTGTGAAGGAAATGACGACTATTTTTCTTCAAAATCGACGAAATCGTCGCGATTTTCGAGCTGATGGGATTGTTTCAACGCTCAAACGGGCATGGATCACATTTGGCGCGTAAAATGGAGTGAAAAGAGCGCTTAAACGTCGAAATATCTCAATCGGAAGGAAATGACGGTTAGTTTTCTTCAAAATAGACGAAATCGTCGCGATTTGCGAGCTGTTGGGCTTGTTTCAACGCTCAATCGGGCATGCATCACATTTGGCGTGTAAAATGGAGTGAAAAGAGCGCTTAAACGCCGAAATCTCTCAATCGGAAGGAAATAACGGTTAGTTTTCTTCAAAACCGACGTATTCGTCGCGATTTGCGAGCTGTTGGGCTTGTATCGACACCGAAACGGGCTTGCATCTTGTTTGGCGCGTCAAATGGAATGAAAATCGCGCTTAAACTTCGAAATATCTCAATCGTGAAGCAAATGACGTTTAGTTTTCTTCAAAATCGAAGAAACTGTCGCGTTTTGCGAGCTGTTGGGCTTGTTTCGATACTGAAACGGGCGTGCATATTGTTTGTCGCGACAAATGGAATAACAAGGGCGCCTAAAAGTCGAAATATCTCAATCGGGAAGGAAATGACGGATAGCTTTCTTCAAAAACGACGAAATCGTCTCGATTTGAGAGCTGTTGGGCTTGTTTCGAAGTTCAAACGGGCGTGCATCACATTTGGCGTGTAAAATGGGGTGAAAAGTGCACTTGAACGTCGAAATATCACAATCGGGAAGGAAATGACGGTTAGTGTTCCTCAAAATCGTCGAAATCGTCGCGATTTGCAAGCTGTTGGGCCCGTTTCTACGCTGAAAAGAGCGTGCATCACATTTCGCGCGTAAAATGGAGTGAAAAGTGCGCTTGAACTTAGAGATATCTCAATCGTGAATCAAAGGACGGTTAGTTTCCTGCAAAATCGACGAAATCGTCGCGATTTGCGAGCTGTAGGGCTTGTTTCGACGCTCAAACGGGCGTGCATCACATTTGGCGCGTAAAATGGACTGAAAAGAACGCTTAAACGTCGAAACATCTGAATAGTGAAGGAAATGACGGTTAGTTTTCTGCAAAATCGACGAAATCGTCGCGATTTGCGAGCTGTTGGGCTTGTTTCGTCGCTCAAACGGGCGTGCATCACATTTGGCGCGTAAAATGGTGTGAAAAGTGCGCTTGAACGTAGAGATATCTCAATCGTGAATCAACAGACGGTTAGTTTTCTGCAAAATCGACGAAATCGTCGCGATTTGCGAGCTGTTGGGCTTGTTTCGACGCTCAAAAGGGCGTGTATCACATTTGGCGCGTGGAATGGAGTGAAAGGAGAGCTTAATCGTCGAAATATCTCAATCGGGAAGGAAATGACGGTTAGTTTTCTTCAAAATCATCGAAATCGTCGCGATTTTCGAGCTGTAAGGCTTGTTTGGACGCTGAAACGGGCGTTAATCACAATTGGCACTTAAAATGGAGTGGAAGGAGAGCTTAAGCGTCGAAATATCACAATCGGGAAGGAAATGACTGTTAGTTTTCGTCAAAATCGACGAAATCGTCCTGATTTGCGAGCTGTTGGACTTGTTTCGACGCTGAAACGGGCGTGCATCACATTTGCCGCGTAAAATGGACTGAAGAGAACGCTTAAACGTCGAAACATCTCCATCGGGAAGGAAATGACGGTCATTTTCTTCAAAATCGACGAAATCGTCTCGATTTGCGAGTTGTTGGGCTTGTTTCGACGTTCAAACGGGCATGGACCACATTTGGCGCGCAAAATGGAGTGAAAAGAGCGATTAAACTTCGAAATATCTCCATCTGCAAGGAAATGACGCTTAGTTTGCATCAAAATCGACGTAATCATCGCGATTTGCGATCTGCTGGGCTTGTTTCTCCGCTCAAACGGGCGTGCATTACATTTGGCGCGTAAAATGGACTGAAAAGAACGCTTAAACGTCGGTACATCTCCATCGGGAAGGAAATCACGGTTAGTTTTCTTGAAAATCGACGAAATCGTCGCGATTTCCGGGCTTTTGGGCATGTATCGGCAATGAAACGGGCGTTAATCACATTTGGCGCGTAAAATGGGGTGAAAAGGGCCGTTAAACGTCGAAATATCACAATCGGGAAGGAAATGACTGTCAGTTTTCTTCAAAATCGACGAAATCGCCGCGTTTTGCGAGCTGTTGGGCTTGTTTGGACGCTCCAACGAGCATGGATCACATTTGGCGCGTAAAATGGTGTGAAAAGAGCGCTTAAACGTCGAAATATCTCAATCGGGAAGGAAATGACGGTTAGTTTTCTTCCAAATCGACGACATCGTCGTGACTTGCAAGCTGTTGGGCTAGTTTCGACGCTCACACGAGCGCGCATCACATTCGGGGCGTAAAGTCGAGTGAAAAGAGCGCTTAACCTTCGAAATATCTCAATCGGGAAGGAAATGACGGTCACTTTTCTTCAAAATCGACAAAATCGTTGCGATTTGCGAGCTGTTGTGCTTGTATCGACGCTGCAACG
>JACXIP010000108.1:18470-37393 GCA_014737485.1 Bombus picipes
CTTTATTCGGCTCTGAAACGGGCGTGCATGTTGTTTGGCGCGTCAAACGGAGTGAATAGAGCGCTTAAACGTCGAAATATCTCAATCTGGAAGGAAATGACGCTTAGTTTTCATCAAAATCGAAGTAATCGTCGCGATTGGCGTGCTGTTGGGATTGTTACTGCGCTCAAACGGGCGAGCACCACATTTGGCGCGTAAAATAGAGTGAACAGACCCCTTAAACGTCGAAATATCTCAATCGGGATGGAAATTACGGTTAGTATTCTTCAAAATCGAGGAAATCGTCGCTGTTTGCGAGCTGTTGGTCTTGATTCGACGCTGAAACTGGCGTTAATCACATTTGGCGCGTAAAATGGGGTGAAAAGGGCGCTTAAACGTCCAAATATCTCAATCGGGAAGGAAGTGACGGTTAGTTTTCTTCAGAATCGACGAAATCGTCGCAATTTGCGAGCTGTTGGTCTTGTTTCGACGCTGAAAAAGGCGTGCATTTCGCGCGTAAAATGGAGTGAAAAGTGCGCTTGAATATCGAAATATCTCAATCGGGATGGAAATAACGGTAAGTTTTCCTCAAAATCGAAGTAATCGTCGCGATTGGCGTGCTGCTGGGATTGTTACTTCGCTCAAACGGGCGAGTACCTCATTTGGCGCGTAAAAGAAAGTCAACAGACCCCTTAAACGTCGAAATATCGCAATCGGGAAGGAAATGACTGTTAGTTTTCCTCAAAATCGTCGAAATCGTCGCGATTTGCGAGCTGTTGGGCGTTATTCGGCTCTGAAACGGGCGTGCATGTTGTTCGGCGCGTCAAATGGAGTGAATAGAGCGCTTAAACGTCGAAATATCTCAATCGGGAAGGAAATAACGGTTAGTTTTCTTCAAAATCGACTAAATCGTCGCGATTTGCGTGCTGTTGGGCTTGTTTGGACGCTCAAACGGCGGGGATCACATTTGGCGCGTAATATGGAGTGGAAAGAACGCTTAAACTTCGAAATATCTCAATCGGGAAGGAAATAACGGTTAGTTTCCTTCAAAATCGACGAAATCGTCGCGATTTGCGAGCTGTTGGGCTTGTATTGAACTGAAACGGACGTGCATCTTGTTTGCCGCTTCAAATGGAGTGAAAAGAGCGCTTAAAGGTCGAAATATCTCAATCGGGAAGGAAGTGACTGTTAGTTTTCCTCAAAATCGTCGAAATCGTCGCGATTTGCGAGCTGTTGGGCTTGTTTGGGCACTCAAACGGCGTGGATCACTTTTGGCGCGTAAAATGGAGTGGAAAGAGCGCTTAAACGTCGAAATATCTCAATCGTGAAGGAAATGACGGTTAGCTTTCTTCAAAATCGACGAAATCGCCGCGATTTGCGAGCTGTTCGGCTTGTTTCCACGCTCAAACGGGCGTGGATCACTTTTAGCGCGTCAAATTTAGTGAAGAGCGCGCTTAAACTTCCAAATATCTCAATCGGGATGGAAATGACGGTAAGTTTTCCTCAAAATCGTCGAAATCGTCGCGATTTGCGAGCTGTTGTGCTTTATTCGGCTCTGAAACGGGCGTGCATGTTGTTTGGAGCGTCAAATGGGGTGAATAGAGCGCTTAGACGTCGAAATATCTCAATCGGGCAGGTAATGTCGGCTGCTTTTCTCCAAAATCGACGAAATTGTCATTATTTGCGAGCTGTTGGTCTTTTTTCGACGCTCAAACGGCGTGGATCACTTTTGGCGCGTAAAATGGAGTGGAAAGAGCGCTTAAACGTCGAAATATCTCAAACGGGAAGGAAATGACGGTCAGTATTCCTCAAAATCGTCGAAATCGTCGCGATTTGCTTGCTGTTGGGCTTGTCTGGACGCTCAAACGGGCGTGGCTCACATTTGGCGCGTAGAATGGAGTGGAAAGAGCGCTTTCGCGTCGAAAAATCTCAATCGGGAAGGAAATGAAGGTTACTTTTCTTCAAAATCGACGAAATCGTCGGGATTTGCGAGCTGTTGGACTTGTTTCGACGCTCAAACGTGCGTGTATCACATTTGGCGCGTAAAATGGGATGTAAAGGGCGCATAAACGTCGAAATATCTCAATCGGGAAGGAAATGACGTTTAGTTCTCTTCAAAATCGAAGAAAGCGACGCGATTTCAGAACTGTTGGGCTTATTTCGACACTCAAACGGGCGTGCATCACATTTGGCGCGTAAAATGGAGTGAAAAGAGCGCTTAAACGTCGAAATATGTCAATCGGGAAGGAAATAACGGTTACTTTTCTTCAAAATCGACGAAATTGTTGCGATTTGCGAGCTGCTGGGATTGCTTCAACGCTCAAACGGGCGTGCATCATATTTGGCGCGTGAAATGGAGTGAAACGAGTGCTTGAACGTCGAAATATCTAAATCGTGGAGGAAACGACGGTTACTTTTCTTCAAAGTCGACGAAATCGTTGCGATTTGCGAGCTGTTGGGCTTGCTTCAACGCTCAAACGGTCGTGCATCATATTTGGCGCGTAAAATGGAGTGAAAAGAGCGCTTAAACGTCGAAATATCTAAATCGTGGAGGAAATGACGGTTTCTTTTCTTCAAAATCGACGAAATCATCGCGATTTTCGAGCTGTTGGGCTTGTTTCGTCGCTCAAACGGACGTGCATCACATTTGGCGCGTAAAATGGAGTGAAAAGAGCGCTTAAACTTCGAAATATCTAAATCGGGGAGGAAATGACGGTTAGTTTTCCCCAAAATCGTCGAAATCGTCGCGATTTGCGTGCTGTTGCGCTTGCGTGGACGCTCAAACGGACGAGGATCACATTTGGCGCGTAAAATGGAGTGAAAAGAGCGCTTAAACGTCGAAATATCTCATTCGGGAAGGAAATGACGGTCAGTTTTCTTCAAAATCGACGAAATCGTCGGGATTTGCGAGCTGTTGGGCTTGTTTTGACGCTCAAACGGGCGAGGATCACATTTGGCGCTTAAAGTGGAGTGAAAAGAGCGCTTAAACGTTGAAATATCTCATTCGGGAAGGAAATGACGGGCAGTTTTCTTCAAAATCGACGAAATCGTCGCGACTTGCGAGCTGTTAGGCTTGTTTCGACGCTCAAACGGGCGTGCATCACATTTGGCGCGTAAAGTGGAGTGAAACGGGCGCTTAATCGTCGAAATATTTCAAACGGGAAGGAAATGACGGTCAGTATTCCTCAAAATCGTCGAAATCGTCGCGATTAGCGTGCTGTTGGGCTTGTTTGGACGCTCAAACGGGCGTGGCTCACATTTGGCGCGTAGAATGGAGTGGAAATAGCGCTTAAGCGTCGAAATATCTCAATCGGGAAGGAAATGACGGTTACTTTTCTTCAAAATCGACGAAATCGTCGGGATTTGCGAGCTGTTGGGCTTGTTTTGACGCTCAAACGTGCGTGCATCACATTTGGCGCGTAAAATGGAGTGAAAAGAGCGCTTAAACGTCGAAATATGTCAATCGGGAAGGAAATACCGGTTACTTTTCTTCAAAATCGACGAAATCGTTGCGATTTGCGAGCTGCTGGTCTTGCTTCAACGCTGAAACGGGCGTGCATCATATTTGGCGCGTAAAATGGAGTGAAAAGAGCGCTTGAACGTCGAAATATCTAAATCGTGGAGGAAATGACGCTTACTTTTCTTCGGAGTCGACGAAATCGTTGCGATTTGCGACCTGTTGGGCTTGTTTCGACGCTCAAACGGGCGTGCATCACATTTGGCGCGTAAAATGGAGTGAAAAGAGCGCTTAAACGTCGAAATATCTAAATCGGGGAGGAAATGACGGTTAGTTTTCCCCAAAATCGTCGAGATCGTCGCGATTTGCGAGCTGTTGGACTTGCGTGGACGCTCAAACGGGCGAGGATCACATTTGGCGCGTAGAATGGAGTGGAAAGAGCGCTTAAGCGTCGAAATGTCTCAATCGGGAAGGAAATGACGGTTACTTTTCTTCAAAATCGACGAAATCGTTGCGATTTGCGAGCTGCTGGGATTGCTTCAACGCTCAAACGGGCGTGCATCATATTTGGCGCGTGAAATGGCGTGAAACGAGTGCTTGAACGTCGAAATATCTAAATCGTGGAGGAAACGACGGTTACTTTTCTTCAAAGTCGACGAAATCGTTGCGATTTGCGAGCTGTTGGGCTTGCTTCAACGCTCAAACGGGCGTGCATCATATTTGGCGCGTAAAATGGAGTGAAAAGAGCGCTTAAACGTCGAAATATCTAAATCGTGGAGGAAATGACGGCTTCTTTTCTTCAAAATCGACGAAATCATCGCGATTTTCAAGCTGTTGGGCTTGTTTCGTCGCTCAAACGGACGTGCATCACATTTGGCGCGTAAAATGGAGTGGAAAGGGCGCTTAAGCGTCGAAAAGTCTCAATCGGGAAGGAAATGAAGGTTACTTTTCTTCAAAATCGACGAAATCGTCGGGATTTGCGAGCTGTTGGGCTTGTTTCGAAGCTCAAACGTGCGTGTATCACATTTGGCGCGTAAAATGGGATGTAAAGAGCGCATAAACGTCGAAATATCTCAATCGGGAAGGAAATGACGGTTAGTTCTCTTCAAAATCGAAGAAAGCGACGCGATTTCAGAGGTGTTGGGCTTATTTCGACACTCAAACGGGCGTGCATCACATTTGGCGCGTAAAATGGAGTGAAAAGAGCGCTTAAACGTCGAAATATTTCAATCGGGAAGGAAATAACGGTTACTTTTCTTCAAAATCGACGAAATTGTTGCGATTTGCGAGCTGCTGGGCTTGCTTCAACGCTCAAACGGGCATGCATCATGTTTGGCGCGTAAAATGGAGTGAAAAGAGCGCTTGAACGTCGAAATATCTAAATCGTGGAGGAAATGACGGTTACTTTTCTTCAAAGTCGACGAAATCGTTGCGATTTGCGAGCTGTTGGGCTTGCTTCAACGCTCAAACGGGCGTGCATCACATTTGGCGCGTAAAGTGGAATGAAACGGGCGCTTAATCGTCGAAATATCTCAAACGGGAAGGAAATGACGGTCAGTATTCATCAAAATCGTCGAAATCGTCGCGATTTGCGTGCTGTTGGGCTTGTTTGGACGCTCAAACGGGCGTGGCTCACATTTGGCGCGTAGAATGGAGTGGAAAGAGCGCTTAAGCGTCGAAATATCTCAATCGGGAAGGAAATGACGGTTACTTTTCTTCAAAATCGACGAAATCGTCGGGATTTGCGAGCTGTTGGACTTGTTTCGACGCTCGAACGTGCGTGTATCACATTTGGCGCGTAAAATGGGATGTAAAGGGCGCATAAACGTCGAAATATATCAATCGGGAAGGAAATGACGGTTAGTTCTCTTCAAAATCGAAGAAAGCGACGCGATTTCAGAGCTGTTAGGCTTATTTCGACACTCAAACGGGCGTGCATCACATTTGGCGCGTAAAATGGAGTGAAAAGAGCGCTTAAATGTCGAAATATGTCAATCGGGAAGGAAATAACGGTTACTTTTCTTCAAAATCGACGAAATTGTTGCGATTTGCGAGCTGCTGGTCTTGCTTCAACGCTGAAACGGGCGTGCATCATATTTGGCGCGTAAAATTGAGTGAATAGAGCGCTTGAACGTCGAAATATCTAAATCGTGGAGGAAATGACGGTTACTTTTCTTCAGAGTCGACGAAATCGTTGCGGTTTGCGACCTGTTGGGCTTGTTTCGACGCTCAAACGGGCGTGCATCACATTTGGCGCGTAAAATGGAGTGAAAAGAGCGCTTAAACGTCGAAATATCTAAATCGGGGAGGAAATGACGGTTAGTTTTCCCCAAAATCGTCGAAATCGTCGCGATTTGCGAGCTGTTGGACTTGCGTGGACGCGCAAACGGGCGAGGATCACATTTGGCGCTTAAAGTGGAGTGAAAAGAGCGCTTAAACGTCGAAATATCTCATTCGGGAAGGAAATGACGGTCAGTTTTCTTCAAAATCGACGAAATCGTCGCGACTTGCGAGCTGTTGGGTTTGTTTCGACGCTCAAACGGGCGTGCATCACATTTGGCGCGAAAAGTGGAGTGAAACGGGCGCTTAATCGTCGAAATATCTCAAACGGGAAGGAAATGACGGTCAGTATTCCTCAAAATCGTTGAAATCGTCGCGATTTGCGTGCTGTTGGGCTTGTTTGGACGCTCAAACGGGCGTGGCTCACATTTGGCGCGTAGAATGGAGTGGAAAGAGCGCTTAAGCGTCGAAAAATCTCAATCGGGAAGGAAATGAAGGTTACTTTTCTTCAAAACCGACCTAATCGTCGGGATTTGCGAGCTGTTGGGCTTGTTTCGACGCTCAAACGTGCGTGTATCACATTTGGCGCGTAAAATGGGATGTAAAGAGCGCATAAACGTCGAAATATCTCAATCGGGAAGGAAATGACGGTTAGTTCTCTTCAAAATCGAAGAAAGCGACGCGATTTCAGAGGTGTTGGGCTTATTTCGACACTCAAACGGGCGTGCATCACATTTGGCGCGTAAAATGGAGTGAAAAGAGCGCTTAAACGTCGAAATATGTCAATCGGGAAGGAAATAACGGTTACTTTTCTTCAAAATCGACGAAATTGTTGCGATTTGCGAGCTGCTGGGCTTGCTTCAACGCTCAAACGGGCGTGCATCATATTTGGCGCGTAAAATGGAGTGAAAAGAGCGCTTGAACGTCGAAATATCTAAATCGTGGAGGAAATGACGGTTACTTTTCTTCAAAGTCGACGAAATCGTTGCGATTTGCGAGCTGTTGGGCTTGCTTCAACGCTCAAACGGGCGTGCATCACATTTGGCGCGTAAAGTGGAATGAAACGGGCGCTTAATCGTCGAAATATCTCAAACGGGAAGGAAATGACGGTCAGTATTCCTCAAAATCGTCGAAATCGTCGCGATTTGCGTGCTGTTGGGCTTGTTTGGACGCTCAAACGGGCGTGGCTCACATTTGGCGCGTAGAATGGAGTGGAAAGTGCGCTTAAGCGTCGAAATATCTCAATCGGGAAGGAAATGACGGTTAGTTCTCTTCAAAATCGAAGAAAGCGACGCGATTTCAGAGCTGTTAGGCTTTTTTCGACACTCAAACGGGCGTGCATCACATTTGGCGCGTAAAATGGAGTGAAAAGAGCGCTTAAACGTCGAAATATGTCAATCGGGAAGGAAATAACGGTTACATTTCTTCAAAATCGACGAAATCGTTGCGATTTGCAAGCTGCTGGTCTTGCTTCAACGCTGAAACGGGCGTGCATCATATTTGGCGCGTAAAATGGAGTGAAAAGAGCGCTTGAACGTCGAAATATCTAAATCGTGGAGGAAATGACGGTTACTTTTCTTCAGAGTCGACGAAATCGTTGCGATTTGCGACCTGTTGGGCTTGTTTCGACGCTCAAACGGGCGTGCATCACATTTGGCGCGTAAAATGGAGTGAAAAGAGCGCTTAAACGTCGAAATATCTAAATCGGGGAGGAAATGACGGTTAGTTTTCCCCAAAATCGTCGAAATCGTCGCGATTTGCGAGCTGTTGGACTTGCGTGGACGCTCAAACGGGCGAGGATCACATTTGGCGCTTAAAGTGGAGTGAAAAGAGCGCTTAAACGTCGAAATATCTCATTCGGGAAGGAAATGACGGTCAGTTTTCTTCAAAATCGACGAAATCGTCGCGACTTGCGAGCTGTTGGGCTTGTTTCGACGCTCAAACGGGCGTGCATCACATTTGGCGCGTAAAGTGGAGCGAAACGGGCGCTTAATCGTCGAAATATCTCAAACGGGAAGGAAATGACGGTCAGTATTCCTCAAAATCGTCGAAATCGTCGCGATTAGCGTGCTGTTGGGCTTGTTTGGACGCTCAAACGGGCGTGGCTCACATTTGGCGCGTAGAATGGAGTGGAAATAGCGCTTAAGCGTCGAAATATCTCAATCGGGAAGGAAATGACGGTTACTTTTCTTCAAAATCGACGAAATCGTCGGGATTTGCGAGCTGTTGGGCTTGTTTTGACGCTCAAACGTGCGTGCATCACATTTGGCGCGTAAAATGGAGTGAAAAGAGCGCTTAAACGTCGAAATATGTCAATCGGGAAGGAAATAACGGTTACTTTTCTCCAAAATCGACGAAATCGTTGCGATTTGCGAGCTGCTGGTCTTGCTTCAACGCTGAAGCGGGCGTGCATCATATTTGGCGCGTAAAATGGAGTGAAAAGAGCGCTTGAACGTCGAAATATCTAAATCGTGGAGGAAATGACGGTTACTTTTCTTCAGAGTCGACGAAATCGTTGCTATTTGCGAACTGTTGGGCTTGTTTCGACGCTCAAACGGGCGTGCATCACATTTGGCGCGTAAAATGGAGTGAAAAGAGCGCTTAAACGTCGAAATATCTAAATCGGGGAGGAAATGACGGTTAGTTTTCCCCAAAATCATCGAAATCGTCGCCATTTGCGAGCTGTTGGACTTGCGTGGACGCTCAAACGGGCGAGGATCACATTTGGCGCGTAGAATGGAGTGGAAAGAGCGCTTAAGCGTCGAAATATCTCATTCGGGAAGGAAATGACGGTTACTTTTCTTCAAAATCGACGAAATCGTCGGGATTTGCGAGCTGTTGGGCTTGTTTCGACGCTCAAACGGGCGTGCATCATATTTGGCGCGTAAACTGGAGTGAAAAGAGCGCTAGAACGTCGAAATATCTAAATCGTGGAGGAAATGACGGTTTCTTTTCTTCAAAATCGACGAAATCGTTGCGATTTGCGAGCTGTTGGGCTTGCTTCAACGCTCAAACGGGCGTGCATCATATTTGGCGCGCAAAATGGAGTGATAAGAGCGCTTAAACGTCGAAATATCTAAATCGTGGAGGAAATGACGGTTTCTTTTCTTCAAAATCGACGAAATCATCGCGATTTTCGAGCTGTTGGGCTTGTTTCGTCGCTCAAACGGACGTGCATCACATTTGGCGCGTAAAATGGAGTGAAAAGAGCGCTTAATCGTCGAAGTATCTCAAACGGGAAGGAAATGACGGTCAGTATTCCTCAAAATCGTTGAAATCGTCGCGATTTGCGTGCTGTTGGGCTTGTTTGGACGCTCAAACGGGCGTGGCTCACATTTGGCGCGTAGAATGGAGTGGAAAGAGCGCTTAAGCGTCGAAATATCTCAATCGGGAAGGAAATGACGGTTACTTTTCTTCAAAATCGACGAAATCGTCGGGATTTGCGAGCTGTTGGACTTGTTTCGACGCTCAAACGTGCGTGTATCACATTTGTCGCGTAAAATGGGATGTAAAGGGCGCATAAACGTCGAAATATATCAATCGGGAAGGAAATGACGGTCAGTTCTCTTCAAAATCGAAGAAAGCGACGCGATTTCAGAGCTGTTAGGCTTATTTCGACACTCAAACGGGCGTGCATCACATTTGGCGCGTAAAATGGAGTGAAAAGAGCGCTTAAACGTCGAAATATGTCAATCGGGAAGGAAATAACGGTTACTTTTCTTCAAAATCGACAAAATTGTTGCGATTTGCGAGCTGCTGGGCTTGCTTCAACGCTCAAACGGGCGTGCATCATATTTGGTGCGTGAAATGGAGTGAAAAGAGTGCATAAACGTCGAAATATGTCAATCGGGAAGGCAATAACGGTTACTTTTCTTCAAAATCGACGAAATCATCGCGATTTTCGAGCTGTTGGGCTTGTTTCGTCGCTCAAACGGACGTGCATCACATGTGGCGCGTAAAATGGAGTGAAAAGAGCGCTTAAACGTCGAAATATCTAAATCGTGGAGGAAATGACGGTCAGTTTTCTTCAAAATCGACGAAATCGTCGCGACTTGCGAGCTGTTGGGCTTGTTTCGACGCTCAAACGGGCGTGCATCACATTTGGCGCGTAAAGTGGAGTGAAACGGGCGCTTAATCGTCGAAATATCTCAAACGGGAAGGAAATGACGGTCAGTATTCCTCAAAATCGTCGAAATCGTCGCGATTTGCGTGCTGTTGGGCTTGTTTTGACGCTAAAACGTGCGTGTATCATATTTGGCGCGTGAAATGGGATGTAAACAGCGCATAAACGTCGAAATATCTCAATCGGGAAGGAAATGACGGTTAGTTCTCTTCAAAATCGAAGAAAGCGTCGCGACTTGCGAGCTGTTGGGCTTGTTTCGACGCTCAAACGGGCGTGCATCACATTGGGCGCGTAAAATGGAGTGAAAAGAGCGCTTAAACGTCGAAATATCTAAATCGGGGAGGAAATGACGGTTAGTTTTCCCCAAAATCGTCGAAATCGTCGCGATTTGCGAGCTGTTGGTCTTGCGTGGACGCTCAAACGGGCGAGGATCACATTTGGCGCGTAGAATGGAGTGGAAAGAGCGCAGAAGCGTCGAAATATCTCAATCGGGAAGGAAATGACGGTTACTTTTCTTCAAAATCGACGAAATCGTCGGGATTTGCGAGCTGTTGGGCTTGTTTCGACGCTCAAACGGGCGTGCATCACATTTGACGCGTAAAGTGGAGTGAAACGGGCGCTTAATCGTCGAAATATCTCAAACGGGAAGGAAATGACGGTTACTTTTCTTCAAAATCGACGAAATCGAAGCGATTTGCGTGCTGTTGGGCTTGCTTCAACGCTCAAACGGGCGTGCATCATATTTGGCGCGTAAAATGGAGTGAAAAGAGCGCTTGAACGTCGAAATATCTAAATCGTGGAGGAAATGACGGTTTCTTTTCTTCAAAATCGACGAAATCATCGCGATTTTCGAGCTGTTGTGCTTGTTTCGACGCTCAAACGGGCGTGCATTACATTTGGCGCGTAAAGTGGAGTGAAACGGGCGCTTAATCGTCGAAATATCTCAAACGGGAAGGAAATGACGGTCAGTATTCCTCAAAATCGTCGAAATCGTCGCGATTTGCGTGCTGTTGGGCTTTTTTGGACGCTCAAACGGGCGTGCATCACATTTGGCGCGTAAAGTGGAGTGGAAAGAGCGCTTAAGCGTCGAAATATCTCAATCGGGAAGGAAATGACGGTTACTTTTCTTCAAAATCGACGAAATCGTCGCGATTTGCGGGCGGCTGGGCTTGTTTCGACGCTGAAACGTGCGTGCATCACATTTGGCGCGTAAAATGGAGTGAAAAGAGCGCTTAAACGTCGAAATATCTCAATCGGGTAGGAAGTTACGCTCAGTTTTCTTCAAAATCGACGAAATCGTCGCGATTTGCGGGCGGCTGGGCTTGTTTCGACGCTGAAACGTGCGTGCATCACATTTGGCGCGTAAAATGGAGTGAAAAGAGCGCTTAAACGTCGAAATATCTTAATCGGGATGGAAATTACGCTTAGCTTTCTTCAAAATCGACGAAATCGTCGCGATTTGCGAGCCGTTGGGCTTGTTTCGACGCTGAAACGGGCGTGCATCACATTTGGCGCGTAATATGGAGTGCAAAGAGCGCTTAAACGTCGAAACATCTCAATCGTGAAGGAAATTACGGTTAGTTTTCTTCAAAATCGACGAAGTCGTCGGAATTTGCGAGCTGCTGGGCTTGTATCGACGCTCAAACGTGCGTGTATCACATTTCTCGCGTAAAATGGGATGTAAAGAGCGCATAAACGTCGAAATATCTCAATCGGGAAGGAAATGACGGTTAGTTATCTTCAAAGTCGAATAAATCGACGCGATTTCAGTGCTGTTAGGATTGTTTCGACACTCAAACGGGCGTAAATCACATTTGGCGCGTAAAATGGAGTGAAAAGAGCGCTTAAACGTCGAAATATGTCAATCGGGAAGGAAATAACGGTTACTTTTCTTCAAAATAGACGAAATCGATGCGATTTGCGAGCTGTTGGGCTTGCTTCAACGCTAAAACAGGTGTGCATCATATGTGGCGCGTAAAATGGAGTGAAAAGAGCGCTTGAACGTCGAAATATCTAAGTCGTGGAGGAAATAGCGGTTACTATTCTTCAAAGTCGACAAAATCGTTACGATTTGCGAGCTGTTGGGCTTGCTTCAACGCTCAAACGGGCGTGCATCATATTTGGCGCGTAAAATGCAGTGAAAAGAGCGCTTAAACGTCGAAATATCTAAATCGTGGAGGAAATGACGGTTTCTTTTCTTCAAAATCGACGAAATCATCGCGATTTTCGAGCTGTTGGGCTTGTTTCGATGCTCAAATGGGCGTGCATCACATTTGGCGCTTAATATGGAGAGAAAAGAGCGGTTAAACGTCGAAACATCTCAATCGTGAAGGAAATGACGGTTAGTTTTCTTCAAAATCGACGAAATCGTCGCGATTTCAGAGCTGTTGGTCTTGTTTCGACGCTCAAACGGGCGTGTATCACATTTGGCGCGTAAAATGTAGTGCAAAGAGCGCTTCAACGTCGAAATATCTCAGTCGGAAAGGAAATGACGGATAGTTTTCTTCAAAATCGACGAAATCGTCCCGATTTCAGAGCTGTTGGGCTTGTTTCGACGCTCAAACGGGCGTGCATCACATTTGGAGCGTCAAATGGAGTGAAAAGAGCGCATAAACGTCGAAATATCTAAATCGGGGAGGAAATGACGGTTAGTTTTCCCCAAAATCGTCGAAATCGTCGCGATTTGCGAGCTGTTGGACTTGCGTGGACGCTCAAACGGGCGAGGATCACATTTGGCGCGTAAAATGGAGTGAAAATGGAGCTTAAACGTCGAAATATCTCAGTCGGGAAGGAAATGACGGTTAGTTTTCCCCCAAATCGTCGAAATCGTCGCGATTTGCGAGCTGTTGGGCTTGTTTCGACGCTCAAACTGGCGTGCATCACATTTGGCGCGAAATATGGAATGAATAGAGCGCTTAAACGTCGAAACATCTCAATCGTGAAGGTAATGACGGTTAGTTTTCATCAAAATCGACGAAATCGTCGTGATTTGCGAGCTGTTGGGCTTGTTTCGACATTGAAACGGGCGTGTATCACATTTGGCGCGAAATATGGAATGAATAGAGCGCTTAAACGTCGAAATATCTCAATCGGGAAGGAAATGTCGGTTAGTTTTCATCAAAATAGTCGAAATCGTCGCGAATTGCGAGCTGTTGTGCTTGTACCGACGCTCAAACGGGCTTGCATCACATTTGGCGCGTAAAATGGTGTGAAAAGTGCGCTTAAACGTCGAAACATCTCAATCGTGAAGGAAATGGCGGTTAGTTTTCATCAAAATCGACGAAATCGTCGTGATTTGCGAGCTATTGGGCTTGTTTCGACATTAAAGCGGGCGTGTATCACATTTGACGCGAAATATGGAATGAATAGAGCGCTTAAACGTCGAAACATCTCAATCGCGAAGGAAATGACGGTTAGTTTTCATCAAAATCGACGAAATCGACGTGATTTGCGAGCTGTTGGGCTTGTTTCGACATTGAAACGGGCGCGCATCACATTTGAGGCGTAAAGTGGAGTAAGAGAGCGCTTAAACGTCGAAATATGTCAATCGGGAAGGAAGTGACGGTTACTTTTCTCCAAAAACGACGAAATCGTCGAGATTTGCGAGCTGTTGTGTTTGGATCGACGCTCAAACGGGCGTGCATCACATTTGGCGCGTAAAATGGAGTGAAAGGTGTGCTTAAACGTCGAAATATCTCAATCTGGAAGGAAATGACGGTCAGTATTCCTCAAAATTGTCGAAATCGTCGCGATTTGCGTGCTGTTGGGCTTGTTTGGACGCTCAAACGGGCGTGGCTCACATTTGGCGCGTAGAATGGAGTGGAAAGAGCGCTTAAGCGTCGAAATATCCCAATCGGGAAGGAAATGACGGTTACTTTTCTTCAAAGTCGACGAAATCGTCGGGATTTGCGAGCTGTTGGGCTTGTTTCGACGCTCAAACGGGCGTGCATCACATTTGGCGCGTAAAGTGGAGTGAAACGGGCGCTTAATCGTCGAAATATCTCAAACGGGAAGGAAATGACGGTTACTTTTCTTCAAAATCAACGAAATCGATGCGATTTGCGTGCTGTTGGGCTTGCTTCAACGCTCAAACGGGCGTGCATCATATTTGGCGCGTAAAATGGAGTGAAAAGAGCGCTTGAACGTCGAAATATCTAAATCGTGGAGGAAATGACGGTTTCTTTTCTTCAAAATCGACGAAATCGTCCGGATTTGCCAGCTGTTGTGCGTGTTTCTACGCTGAAACGGGCGTGCAGCACATTTGGAGCGTAAAGTGGAGTGGAGCGGGCGCTTAAACGTCGAAATATGTCAATCGGGAAGGATATGACTGTTACTTTTCTTAAAAATCGACGAAATCGTCGCGATTTGCGAGCTGTTGTGCTTGTATCGACGCTCAAACGGGCGTGCATCACATTTGGCGCGTAAAATGGAGTGAAAGGTGTGCTTAAACGTCGAAATATCTCAATCTGGAAGGAAATGACGGTTAGTTTTCATCAAAATAGTTGAAATCGTCGTGATTTTCGAGCTGTTGGGCTTGTTTCGACGCTCAAACTGGCGTGCATCACATTTGGCGCGAAATATGGAATGAATAGAGCGCTTAAACGTCGAAATATCTCAATCGGGAAGGAAATGTCGGTTAGTTTTCATCAAAATAGTCGAAATCGTCGCGAATTGCGAGCTGTTGTGCTTGTATCGACGCTCAAACCGGCGTGCATCACATTTGGCGCGTAAAATGGAGTGAAAGGTGTGCTTAAACGTCTAAATATCTCAATCGGGAAGGAAATGTCGGTTAGTTTTCATCAAAATAGTCGAAATCGTTGCGATTTGCGAGGTATTTTTGCTTGTTTCGACGCTCAAACGGGCATGCATCGCATTTGGCACGTAAAATGGAGTGAAAAGAGCGCTTAAACGTCGAAACATCTCAATCGTGAAGGAAATGGCGGTTAGTTTTCATCAAAATCAACGAAATCGTCGTGATATGCGAGCTGTTGGGCTTGTTTCGACATTGGTACGGGCGTGTATCACATTTGGCGCGAAATATGGAATGAAAAGGGTGCTTAAACGTCGAAAAATCTCTATCGGGAAGGAAATGACGGTTACTTTTCTTGAAAATCGATGAAATCGTCGCGATTTGCGAGCTGTTGTGTTTGTATCGACGCACAAACTGGCGTGCATCACACTTGGCGCTAAAATGGAATGAAAAGTGTGCTTAAACGTCGAAACATCTCAATCGTGAAGGAAATGGCGGTTAGTTTTCATCAAAATCGACGAAATCGTCGTGATTTTCGAGCTATTGGGCTTATTTCGACATTAAAACGGGCGTGTATCACATTTGGCGCGAAATATGGAATGAATAGAGCGCTTAAACGTCGAAACATCTCAATCGTGAAGGAAATGACGATTAGTTTTCATCAAAATCGACGAAATCGTCGTGATTTGCGAGCTGTTGGGCTTGTTTCGACGCTCAAACTGGCGTGCATCACATTTGGCGCGAAATATGGAATGAATAGAGCGCTTAAACGTCGAAATATCTCAATCGCGAAGGAAATGTCGGTTAGTTTTCATCAAAATAGTCGAAATCGTCGCGAATTGCGAGCTGTTGTGCTTGTATCGACGCTCAAACGGGCGTGCATCACATTTGGCGCGTAAAGTGGAGTAAAAGAGCGCATAAACGTCGAAACATCTCAATCGTGAAGGAAATGACGGGTAGTTTTCATCAAAATCGACGAAATCGTCGTGATTTGCGAGCTGTTGGGCGTGTTTCGACATTGAAACGGGCGCGCATCACATTTGGCGCGTAAAATGGAGTGAAAAGTGTGCTTAAACGTCGAAACATCTCAATCGTGAAGGAAATGGCGGTTAGTTTTCATCAAAATCGACGAAGTCGTCGTGATTTGCGAGCTATTGGGCTTGTTTCGACATTAAAACGGGCGTGTATCACATTTGGCGCGAAATATGGAATGAGTAGAGCGCTTAAACGTCGAAACATCTCAATCGTGAAGGAAATGACGGTTAGTTTTCATCAAAAACGAAGAATTCGTCGTGATTTGCGAGCTGTTGGGCTTGTTTCGACATTGAAACGGGCGCGCATCACATTTGGGGCGTAAAGTGGAGCAAAAGAGCGCTTAAACGACGAAATATGTCAATCGGGAAGGAAATGACGGTTACTTTTCTTCAAAAACGACGAAATCGTCGGGATTTGCGAGCTGTTGTGTTTGGATCGACGCTCAAACGGGCGTGCATCACATTTGGCGCGTAAAATGGAGTAAAAGGTGTGCTTAAACGTCGAAATATCTCAATCTGGAAGGAGATGACGGTTAGTTTTCATCAAAATAGTCGAAATCGTCGCGATTTTCGAGCTGTTGGGCTTGTATCGAAGCTCAAACGGACGTGCATCACATTTGGCGCGTAAAATGGAGTGAAAATAGCGCTTAAACGTCGAAGTAATTCAATCGTGAAGGAAATGACGGTTACTTTTCTTCAAAATCGACGAAATCGTCGCGATTTGCGAGCTGTTGGGCTTATTTCGACGCTCAAACGGGCATGCATCGCATTTGGCACGTAAAATGGAGTGAAAAGAGCGCTTAAACGTCGAAACATCTCAATCGTGAAGGAAATGGCGGTTAGTTTTCATCAAAATCAACGAAATCGTCGTGATATGCGAGCTGTTGGGCTTGTTTTGACATTGGAACGGGCGTGTATCACATTTGGCGCGAAATATGGAATGAAAAGAGTGCTTAAACGTCGAAAAATCTCTATCGGGAAGGAAATGACGGTTACTTTTCTTCAAAATCGATGAAATCGTCGCGATTTGCGAGCTGTTGTGTTTGCATCGACGCTCAAACTGGCGTGCATCACATTTGGCGCTAAAATGGAATGAAAAGTGTGCTTAAACGTCGAAACATCTCAATCGTGAAGGAAATGGCGGTTAGTTTTCATCAAAATCGAAGAAATCGTCGTGATTTGCGAGCTATTGGGCTTATTTCGACATTAAAACGGGCGTGTATCACATTTGGCGCGAAATATGGAATGAATAGAGCGCTTAAACGTCGAAACATCTCAATCGTGAAGGAAATGACGATTAGTTTTCATCAAAATCGACGAAATCGTCGTGATTTGCGAGCTGTTGGGCTTGTATCGACGCTCAAACTGGCGTGCATTACATTTGGCGCGTAAAATGGAGTGAAAGTTGTACTTAAACGTCGAAATATCTCAATCTGGAAGGAAATGACGGTTAGTTTTCTTCAAAGTAGTTGAAATCGTCGTGATTTTCGAGCTGTTGGGCTTGTTTCGACGCTCAAACTGGCATGCATCACATTTGGCGCGTAAAATGGAGTGAAAAGTGTGCTTAAACGTCGAAATATCTCAATCTGGAAGGAAATGACGGTTAGTTTTCATCAAAATAGTCGAAATCGTCGCGATTTTCGAGCTGTTGGGCTTGTTTCGACGCTCAAACTGGCATGCATCACATTTGGCGCGTAAAATGGAGTGAAAAGAGCGCTTAAACGTCGAGATATCTCAATCGGGAAGGAAATGTCGGCTAGTTTTCCTCAAAATCGTCGAAATCGTCGCGATTTTCGAGCTGTTGGGCTTGTTTCGACATTGAAACGGGCGTGTATCACATTTGGAGCGTAAAATGGAGTGAAAAGAGCGCTTAAACGTCGAAATATCTCAATCGGGAAGGAAATGACGGTTAGTTTTCATCAAAATAGTCGAAATCGTCGCGATTTTCGAGCTGTTTGGCTTCTTTCGACGCTCAAACGGGCGTGCATCACATTTGGCGAGGAAAGTTGTGTGAAAAGGGCTACTAAAGGTCGAAATGTTTCAATCGGGAAGGAAATGACGGTTAGTTTTATTCAATATCGACGAAATCGTCGCGATTAGCGAGCCGTTGGGCATGTTTCAACGCTCAAACGGGCGGGCATCACATTTGGCGCGTAAAATGGAGTGAAAACACCGCTTAAACATCGAAATATCTAAATCGGGGAGGAAATGACGGTTACTTCTCTTCAAAATCGACGAAATCGTTGTGATATGCGAGCTGTTGGTTTTGTTTCGACGCAGAAACGTGCGTGCATCATATTTGGCGCGTAATATGGCGTGAAAAGAGCGCTTAAACGTCGAAACATCTCAATCGTGAAGGAAATGACGGTTAGTTTTCATCAAAATAGTCGAAATCGTCGCGATTTGCGAGCTGTTGGGCTTGTTTCGACGCTCAAACGTGCATGCATCGCATTTGGCGCGTAAAATGGAGTGAAAAGAGCGCTTAAACGTCGATATATCTCAATCGGGAAGGAAATGTCGGTTAGTTTTCATCAAAATAGTCGAAATCGTCGCGATTTGCGAGCTGTTGTGCTTGTATCGACGCTCAAACGGGCGTGCATCACATTTGGCGCGTAAAATGGAGTGAAAACAGCGCTTAAACATCGAAATATCTAAATCGGGGAGGAAATGACGGTTACTTCTCTTCAAAATCGACGAAATCGTTGTGATATGCGAGCTGTTGGTTTTGTTTCGACGCAGAAACGTGCGTGCATCATATTTGGCGCGTAATATGGAGTGAAAAGAGCGCTTAAACGTCGAAACATCTCAATCGTGAAGGAAATGACGGTTAGTTTTCATCAAAATAGTCGAAATCGTCGCGATTTGCGAGCTGTTGGGCTTGGTTCGACGTTCAAACGGGATTGCAACACATTTGCCTTGTAAAATGGAGTGAAAAGGGCGCTTAAAGGTCAAAATATCTTAATCGGGAAGGAAATGACGGTTACCTTTCTTCAAAATCGACGAAATCGTCGCGATTTGCGAGCTGTTGGTCTTGTTTCGACGCTGAAACGGGCGTGCATCACATTTGGCGCGTAATATGGAGTGCAAAGTGCGCTTAAACGTCGAAACATCTCAATCGTGAAGGAAATGACGGTTAGTTTTCATCAAAATCGACGAAGTCGTCGTGATTTGCGAGCTGTTGGGCTTGTTTCGACATTAAAACGGGCGCGCATCACATTTGGGGCGTAAAGTGGAGTGAAGGAGCGCTTAAACGTCGAAAAATCTCTATCGGGAAAGAAATGACGGTTAGTTTTCTTCAAA
>JACXIP010003582.1:0-10008 GCA_014737485.1 Bombus picipes
AAACAACCCGAACAGCTCGCAAATCGCGACGATTTCGTCGATTTTGATGAAAACTAGCGTTATTTCCTTCCCGATTGTGATATTTCGACGTTTAAGCGCTCTTTTCACTCCATTTGACGCGCCAAACAAGATGCACGACCGTTTCAGTATCGAAACAAGCCCAACAGCCTGCAAATCGCGACGATTTCGTCGATTTTGAGGAAAACTAAGCGTTATTTCCTTCTCGATTGAGATATCTCGACGTTTAAGCGCTCTTTTCACTCCATTTGACGCGCCAAACAAGATGAACGCTCGTTTCAGCGTCGAAACAAGCACAACAGCTCGGAAATCGCGACGATTTCGTCGATTTCGATGAAAACTAAGCGTTATTTCCTTCCCGATTGAGATATTTCGACGTTTAAGAGCTCTTTTCACTCCATTTGACGCGCCAAACAGGATGCACGCCCGTTTCAGAGTCGAAACAAGCCCAAAAGCGCGCCAATCGCGACGATTTCGTCGATTTCGATGAAAACTAAGCGTTATTTCCTTCTCGCTGAGATATTTCGACGTTTAAGCGCTCTTTTCACTCCATTTGACGCGCCAAACAAGATGCTCGACCGTTTCAGTATCAAAACAAGCCCAACAGCCCGCAAATCGCAACGATTTCGTCGATTTTGATGAAAACTAGCCTTATTTCCTCCCCGATTGAGATATTTCGACGTTTAAGCGCTCGTTTCACTGCATATGACGCGCCAAACTAGACGCACGACCGTTTCAGCGTCGATACAAGCCCAACAGCTCGGAAATCGCGACGATTTCGTCGGTTTTGAGCAAAACTAAGCGTTATTTCCTTCTCGATTGAGATATTTCGACGTTTAAGCGCTCCTTTCACTCCATTTTACGCGGCAAATGTGATGCACACCCGATTCAGCGTAGTAACAAGCCCAACAGCTCGCAAATCGCGAAGATTTCGTCGCTTTTGATGAAAACTAATGTTTTTTCCTCCCGATTGAGATATTTCCACGTTTTAGCGCTCTTTTCACTCCATTTGACGCGGCAAACAAGATGCACGCCCCTTTCAGTGTCGAAACAACCCGAACAGCTCGCAAATCGCGACGATTTCGACAATTTTGATGAAAACTAGCGTTATTTCCTTCCCGATTGTGATATTTCGACGTTTAAGCGCTCTTTTCACTCCATTTCACGAGCCAATTGTGATAAACGCCAGTTTCATCATCGAAACAGGCCCAACAGCCCGCAAATTGCAACGATCTCGTCGATTTTGAAGAAAACTAACCGTCATTTCCTTCCGGATTGAGATATTTCGACGTTTAAGCGCTTTTCATATTTCATTTTACGCGCCAAATGTGATACACGCCCGTTTCTGCGTCGAACCAAGCCCAACAGCTCGCAAATCGCGACGATTTCGTCGATTTTGAAGAAAACTAACCGTCATTTCCTTCCCGATTGAGATATTTCGACGTTTAAGCGCTCCTTTCACTCTACTTCACGCGCCAAGTGGCATACACAACCCTTTCAGTGTCGAAATAAGCCCAACAGCTCGAAAATCGCGACGATTTCGTCGATTTAGATGAAAACATGCGTTTTTCCCTTCCCGATTGAGGTATTTCGACGTTTAAGAACTCTTCTCACTCCCTTTCACGCGTCAAACAAGATGCACGGCCGTTTCAGTTTCGAAACAAGCCTAACAGCCCGCAAACAGCGACGGTTTCGTCAATTTTGAAGAAAACTACCGTTATTTCCTATCCGATTGAGATATTGCTACGTTTAAGCGCTCTTTTCACTCCCTTTGACGCGCCAAACAAGATGCACTCCCGTTTTAGTGTCGAAACAAACCCAACAGCTCGCAAATCGCGACGATTTCGTCTATTTTGTAGAAAACTAGCCGTCATTTCCTTTCCGATTGAGATATTTCGATGTTTAAGCGCTCCTTTCACTCCACTTGACGCGCCAAACAAGATTCACGCCCGTTTCAGCGTCGAAACAAACCCAACAGCCCGCAAAACGCGATGGTTTCGTCAATTTTGAAGATAACTAACCATCATTTCCTTCCCGATTGAGATATTTCGACGATTAAGCGCTCTTTTCTCTCCATTTTACGCGCCAAATGTGATACACGCCCCTTTCAGCGCCGAAACAAGACCAACAGCTCGAAAATCGCGGCGATTTCGTCGATTTAGATGAAAACATGCATTTTTCCCTTTCCGATTGAGACATTTCGACGTTTAAGAGGTCTTCTCACTCACTTTGACGCGCCAAACAAGATGCACTCCCGTTTTAGTGTCGAACCAAACCCAACAGCTCGCAAATCGCGACGGTTTCGTCAATTATGTAGAAAACTACCCGTCATTTCCTTCCCGAATGAGATATTTCGACGTTTAAGCGCTCCTTTCTCTCCACTTGACGCGCCAAACAAGATTCACTCCCGATTCAGCGTAGAAACAATCCCAACAGCTCGCAAATCGCGACGGTTTCGTCGATTTTCAAGAAAACTGATCGTCATTTCCTTCCCGATTGAGATATTTCTACGTTTACGCTCTCTTTTACTCCATTGTACGCGCCAAATGTGATACACGCCAGTTTCAGCGTCGAAACAAGCCCAACAGTTCGCAAATTCCGAAGATTTCGGCGATTTTGATGAAAACTACCATTATTTCCTATCCGATTGAGATATTGCGACGTTTAAGCGCTCTTTTCACTCCATTTTACGCGCCAAATGTGATACTCGCCCCTTTCAGCTTCTAAACAAGCCCAACAGCTCCCAAATTGCGACGATTTCGTCGATTTTGAAGAAAACTAACCGTCATTTCCTTTCCGATCGAGACATTTCGACGTTTAAGAGCTCCTCTCACTCCCTTTGACGCGCCAAACAAGATGCACTCCCGTTTTAGTGTCGAAACAAACCCAACAGCTCGAAAATCGCGGCGATTTCGTCGATTTTGATGAAAACTTGCGTTTTTCCCTTCCCGATTGAGGTATTTCGACGTTTAAGAACTCTTCTCACTCCCTTTCACGCGTCAAACAAGATGCACGGCCGTTTCAGTGTCGAAACAAACCCAACAGCCCGCAAAATGCGACGGTTTCGTCAAATTTGAAGATAACTAACCATCATTTCCTTCCCGATTGAGATATTTCGACGTTTAAGCGCTCTTTTCTCGCCATTTTACGCGCCAAGTGGGATACACACCCCTTTCAGTGTCGAAATAAGCCCAACAGCTCGAAAATCGCGACAATTTCGTCGATTTAGATGAAAACATGCGTTTTTCCCTTTCCGATTGAGACATTTCGACGTTTAAGAGCTCTTCTCACTCCCTTTGACTCGCCAAACAAGATGCACTCCCGTTTTAGTGTCGAACCAAACCCAACAGCTCGCAAATCGCGACGGTTTCGTCGATTTTGAAGAAAACTAACCGTCATTTCCTTCCCGATTGAGATATTTCGACGTTTAAGCGCTCCTTTCACTCCACTTGACGCGCCAAACAAGATTCACTCCCCATTCAGCGTAGAAACAAACCCAACAGCTCGCAAATCGCGACGGTTTCGTAGATTTTCAAGAAAAGTGATCGTCATTACCTTCCCGATTGAGATATTTCTACGTTTACGCTCTCTTTTACTCCATTATACGCGCCAAATGTGATACACGTCAGTTTCAGCGTCGAAACAAGCCCAACAGCTCGTAAATCGCGACGATTTCGTCGATTTTGATGAAAACCAGCGTTATTTCCTTCGCGAATGAGATATTTCGACGTTTAAGCGCTCTTTTCAATCCATTTTAGGCGCCAAATGTGATACACGCCCGTTTCGGCGTCGAAACAAGCCCAACAACCCGCAAATCGCGACGGTTTCGTCGATTTTGAAGAAAACTAGCCGTCATTTCCTTCCCGATTGAGATATTCCGACGTTTAAGCGCTCCTTTCACTCCACTTGACGCGCCAAACAAGATTCACTCCCGATTCAGCGTAGAAACAAACCCAACAGCTCGCAAATCGCGACGATTTCGTCGATTTTGATGAAAACCAGCGTTATTTCCTTCGCGATTGAGATATTTCGACGTTTAAGCGCTCTTTTCAATCCATTTTAGGCGCCAAATGTGATACACGCCCGTTTCAGCGTCGAAACAAGCCCAACAACCCGCAAATCGCGACGGTTTCGTCGATTTTGAAGAAAACTAGCCGTCATTTCCTTCCCGATTGAGATATTTCTACGTTATCGCGCTCTTTTCACTCCATTATGCGCGCCAAATGTGATACACGCCCCCTTCAGCGTCGAAACAAGCCCAACAGCTCGAAAATCGCGACGATGTCGTCGATTTTGATGAAAACTTGCGTTTTTCTCTTCCCGATTGAGATATTTCGACGTTTAAGAGCTCTTCTCACTCCCTTTGACGCGTCAAACAAGATGCACGCCCGTTTCAGTGTCGAAACAAGCCCAACAGCCCGCAAACAGCGACGGTTTCGTCAATTTTGAAGAAAACTAACCGTCATTTTCTTCCCGATTGAGATATTTCGACGTTTAAGCTCTCCTTTCACTCCACTTGACGCGCCAAACAAGATGCACGGCCGTTTCAGTATCGTAACAAGCCCAACAGCCCGCAAATTGCGACGATTTCGTCGATTTTGATGAAAACCAGCGTTATTTCCTTCCCGATTGAGATATTTCGACATTTAAGCGCTCTTTTCACGCCATTTGACGCGCCAAACAAGATGCACGCCCGTTTCAGCGTCGAAACAAGCCCAACAGCTCGTAAATCGCGACGATTTCGTCGATTTTAATGGAAACCAGCGTTATTTCCTTTCCGATTGAGATATTTCGACATTTAAGCGCTCTTTTCACCCCATTTGACGCGCCAAACAAGATGCACGCCCGTTTCAGCGTCGAAACCAGCCCGACAGCCCGCAAATCACGACGATTTCGTCGATTTTGAAGAAAACTAACCGTCATATCCTTCCCGATTGTGATATTTCGACGTTTAAACGCTCTTTTCACACCATTTTACGCGCCAAATACAATGCACGGCCATTTCAGTGTCGAAGCCAGCCCAACAGCTCGCAAATCGCCGCGAGTCTGTCGATTTTCTGGAAATCTTATCGTAGTTTCCTTCCCGATTGTCTTATATCGACGTTTAAGCGCTCTCTTCATTCCATTTTACGCGCCAAATGTTATGCACTCCAGTTTCAGCGTCGAAACAAGCCCAACCGCTCGCATATCGCGACGATTCTGTCGATTGTGACGAAATCTGACCTTCATTTCCTTTCCGACTGAGATATTTCGACGTTTAAACGCGCTTTTCACTCCATTTTACGCTCCAAATGTAATGCACGCCCGCTTTTTCGTCGATAAGAGCCCAACAGCTCGCTAGTCGCGACGATTCTACCGATTTTGACGAAATCTGACCGTCACTTCCTTCCCGACTGAAATATTTCTACGTTTAAGCGCTCTTTTTACCCCATTTTAAGCGCCATATGTAATGCACGCCCGTTTCAGCTTCGAAACAAGCCCAACAGATCGCTAATCGCGACGATTCAGCCGATGTTGACGATATCTAACCGTCACTTCCTTCCCGACTGAGATATTTCGACGTTTAAACGCTTTTTTTACCCCATTGTAAGCGCCATATGTAATGCACACCCGTCTCAGCTTCGAAACCAGCCCAACATCTCGCGACGATTTCCTCGATTCTGACGAAACCTAAACGCCATTTCCCTGCTGATTCTGATATTTCGACGTTTAAGCGCTCTTTTCATTCCATTTTATGCGCCAAATGTGATACAAGCCCGTTTCAGCGCCGAAACAAGCCCAACAGCCCGCGAATCGCGACGATTTCGTCGATGTTGAAGAAAATTAGCGTTTTTTCCTCCCGATTGAGGTATTTCTACGTTTACGCTCTCTTTTACTCCATTATACGCGGCAAATGTGATACACGTCAGTTTCAGCGTCGAAACAAGCCCTTCAGCTCGTAAATCGCGACGATTTCGTCGATTTCGACAAAAACTAACCGTCATTTCCCTGCCGATTCAGATATTTCGACGTTTAAGCGCTCTTTGCAGTCCATTTTACGCTCCAAATGTAATGCACGCCCGATTCAGCGTCGATACAAGTCCAACAGCTCGCTAATCGCAAAGATTCTGTCGATTGTGACGCAATGTGACCGTCATTTCCCTTCCGATTGAGATATTTCGAAGATTAATCGCTCTTTCACTCCATTTTACGCGCTAAATGTAATGCACGGCCGCTTCAGCGTCGAAACAAGCGCAACAGCTCGCAAATCGCTGCGATTTCGTCGATTTTGACGATAACCTACCGCCACTTCCTTCACGATTGAGATATTTCGACATTTAAGCGTCCAATTCAGTCCATTTTACGCACCAAATGCAATGCACGCCCGTTTCAGCATCGAAACAAGCCCAACAGCTCGCAAATCGCGTCGATTTCGTTGATTTTGACGAAAGCTAACCGTCATTTCCTCCCCGATTGAGGTATTTCGATGTTTAAGCTCTCTTTTCACTTCACTTTACGCGCAAAATGTAATGCAAGCCCGTTTCAGAGTCGAAACAAGCCCAACAGCTCGCAAATCGCGACGGTTTCTTCGATATTGAGGACAACTGACCGTCATTTCCCTCCCGATTGAGGCATTTCGATGTTTAAGCTCTCTTTTCTCTTCATTTTTCGCGCCAAATGGAATGCATGCCCGTTGCAGCGTCGATACAAGCCCAACAGCTCGCAAATCGCGACGATTTCGTTCGATTTTTACGAAATCTAACCGTCATTTCCTTCCCGATTGAGATATTGTCAGGAACCTGTTATGTCTTTGGTTGAATCTAATCAAATTTAAGTAGAAAATTTTTTTTATTTATTTATTTATTTTCTGTTTAATTTGAATTTAATTGGAAGGGAAAAATGGAGATATTATGATTGTATATGTAATATTAATTTTATGTTTCCGATTAATACGGTAGTTGCTGCCACCAGACATAGTCTGAGGATCATTTCAAAATATGTTGCTTTTATTGTTATTACTTCTTTTCCTTTCTCTTCATTAATTTTTCTTTTTATTATTATTATTATTATTATTTTCTTTAAGCTTGGAGCCTTAGTGTGTGATAGGTATTGTTACGACCGTTCGGGGAGAGACGCGGTCGCTAGGAAAACGCGTCAGCGGGGGGCGTAAATTCTCGCTACGATTCGGTTTATCGACGCCGCGAAATAGTCGTTCCCCTGATTTCCGTTAAGATAATAGCGGTGGTTTAATTGAATATGACACTGTATTGTAACTAGTTATACATCACAGTTTATTCCAACAACTTATAAAGAAGATATAGTTACGCTGTTGCATATGTACAAGATAAGTAAGTGACTGATCTACGAGTGTAAAAGAAGTAAGTTGATTTGACCCTCCTGAAGTCGCAGGAGAGGGTAGTTGATTCTCCGGATGTCGTAGGAAGAGTGTAAAGTTGAGTGGCGATGATGTGTCGTAGGAAGGCTAGTAATGGGTGTGTCTAGTGCACGGGACCATCGGATTTGTTCATGACGATTTTGGCTAAGAGAGTGAGGGAAATAGGCTTCGTTGTTAATTGGTTAAACGAAGGTTGGTGGACTAGGAAGGGTCTTAGCCGCCCTCGATAGAAAGTGGCTGGTAGGAGGAAAGTTGCATCGTACGTGAGAAAAACTAACTTGCCTTTGTCAAGCCGTAGTAGACAATAGTCTTTAGAGAGCGATGTAAAGCAGATGTTTGTTGGGTCTGAAGGACCTTAGCTAGCGAATTACTGGGATTCATGACGGGTCCTTAAGAATATTGAGGGCACGCAGCAAGGATGGCGGGCATCTGGTTTCCGTCTGGCCCGCGGTGTGTGGCCTGGTCTAGGTAGAGTGTCGCCCGACGTAACAGGTATTGTTCGTCTATCGCGTCTTTGGTAACTGTTAGATTGAATTCCCACTCTGGAAGTCCAGTTCTACCTGAGCAGTCAAGCTATGCGGACGTGAGAACCAGTGCCTCCGTAAGTGCGACAAGTGGGGAAAACTAAGTGACACAAAACAAAGTGACTCAAAAATAAGCCAACCGCTCAAAGATGGAAGACAAACAACAAGTGCCGCCAATAAAAATATTAAATAAAGGAGAAAACTACTACATAAACAGAGCTGCAGAAACAGCAAATCAAGCAAAAACAAGAAGCGAAGACTTCTCAGATATAGATACAAATGAAATAAAAAAAGGAAATACGCTAAAGAACGACGTAGAGAACAGCACTAACGATCCACCAAACCAGCAAAAAACGAAAAATAACGACAAACACAAATACTAGGAGAGTCGGAGAAACGGGAAAGCAACAATGGTTACAAGAAATCCCTCTCCAAAATGCATTCAGCGCACTACCTCAAGAGATGGAAATAGACACAACAGAAAAACCAGCAATCCATATCGCCAAACCACCACCAATATACATTGAAGCACAAATAATAGACCCCCTCGTCGAACTACTTAACAACACGGCGGGAAAAGAATATTATTACATAAAGCAAACAAAACTAGATCAGGTAAAGGTACAAACACGTACTCCTGAAATATTCAGAAAAGTAACAGCGGCGCTAAAAGAAAAAAACGCGGGCTATTGCACTCAAAACTGATAAAAGCTATAAAGCAGTAATCAGAGGATTACACCCAAAAACAAACACAACATACATTAGCGAAGAATTAGCTAAAATCGGGCACCAGACAAGATTAATTAACAACATAACCAGGTATGACACCAAACAACCACTACCTCTATTTCTAGTAGAACTAGAACCGAAAAATAATAATAAAGAAATTTTCGACATTAAAAAGCAATTAAACACAATAATCACGGTCGAGCCACCCAGACAAAAAAAAGACATACCACAATTCATGCGGTGTCAACAATACGGACACACAAAGAACTACTGCAACAAAATCCCGGCGTGTGTCAAGTACGCAGAAATGCACCTAACAGCTAACTGCCCATACATGGGAAAAACAAACGATGTAAAATGATGCAACTGCGGTGGAAACCACCCAGCCAGCTACAAAGGTTGTGTAGTCAGAAAGCAAGTGCAACGTAAACTGTTCCCGACGCTTCGAAACAGAACACACAACAATTCCCACGCGGAACAGGATAACACAGAATCTGTGACAACACCAAATCCACAGCACGTAATAAGCTATAAACACAGCAACATAAACACCGTCGGTAGCAGAAGCTACGCGCAAGTAGTCAACCAAGCGGCACCCATAGACAACCAAAATCAGAACAATAACAGCAACGACACTACAGGAATCAAGGAATTGCTCAAACAAACCATAAAAAACAGCGAAATGCTTACAAAAATGATAAGCGAACAAAATGCAGTCCTCAGACAACAAACACAACAAATCACAACTATGCTACAACTAATTACTAACATGCTGAGCAAAAAATAAAAACGGACAGGCTTAAAATAGCAGCCTGGAACTCTAACAAAGGGCCCCAGAAACTAAAACATTCCTGTACAACAATAACATCGACATACTGCTCGTATCAGAAACACACTTCACTACAAAAAGTTACATAAAAATACCATACTACACCATATATGACACCAAGCATCCCTCAGGAAAAGCACACGGAGGGACCGCAGTAATAATAAAAAACGACATTAAACATCACCTACACAGCCAGATTAGTAAGGAACATATACAAGCAACCACCATTACTGTACAAACTAGCAGCAACCATATACAGTTGTCAGCAGTATATATACCGCCGCGACACAAAATTACATCGCAAATGTGGGAAGAGTACTTTCAACACCTAGGCGACAAGTACATCGCAGCTGGAGACTACAACTCAAAGCACACACTGTGGGGATCAAGAATCACTACACCACGAGGTAGAACTTTGGAAAACTACATTAGAAACAATAACCTCAATATACTATCCACGGGAAGACCGACATACTGGCCGACAGACCTGAGCAAAATACCTGACCTACTCGATTTTGCAGTTACAAAGGGAC
>JACXIP010003583.1:0-10138 GCA_014737485.1 Bombus picipes
CTCTCCCCCTCCCCCTCCCCCTCCCTCTCATCCCACCCGTCCCCAAAATCACACAGCACCCAAAAAGTAGACTATAGAAGCGTCCTGTTTTGCGACCAAGTTTTCCGGACAGAAAAAATCAAATAAAAACAAAATCACATAAAAGCTCTGCTCCCCAGCGGCTTGAATTCAAAGATTGTATCAAACACAAAAAATGTAAAGCGCCGACACATTGTATAGCATGGCTACGTCGTACCATCGCGTATCGGTACCTTTGCCTAACACATTATTACCAAAATTCATAGTTTATTGTGAATATCCAAATGTATTAAAATTGTAATCTTGGTTTTAATAAACGGTATTAAAAAAAGCACTCGTTCTCGTCCGATCACGAACGTTAAGCAACGCTAGGCACGAATGGTACTTAGATGGTTGACCGTTTGGGAACTCCGTGTGGTATTGGTTTTTTTATTTTTCCAATTTTTTTTTTTTTTTTTGCTTTCCTGAATAATCTATCTTTAATAATCTATAATATAAGCATCGAAAAAAAGAAATGTTTTAGTACTTCGCGATTATTACCATACATTATATCATTCTCATTTTTACATACATCTGTTTTTTTAATATTCTTTTTCCTTGAATATTAAGAGCAAGTAACAAAATTACTGACTTCAGCCAACTCTCATACCACGTTGAGTGCACTCGTTCTCGTCCGATCACGAAAGTTAAGCAACGTAGGGCACGGATAGTACTTAGATGGGTGACCGCTTGGAAACTCCGTGTGGTGTTGGCTTTTTTAATTTTTTTCAATTCTTCCTATTTTTCTTAATAATTTATGGTCATGTACATCGTGTTAAAAATATACTTTTAGTATTACAGCGTATGTCAATGTCGTGGTTATTCATTATACATCCAAGCACGCTTGTTTGAAAGTCAAGAGACTATTGCTGAATCTCGTACTACTTATAAATTGTTGTCTAGCACGTAAGTGTAATTTCATCTACATTAATACACCAGTACTGTGCGTTATAATTCATGAACTGCACAATAGATTTAACGCACCAATTATCTATGTATCTATTGCACTGATTCCAGCAGTAGTTTTTACTTTCGACACTCTATGGCTGCCGTTTGCACAGAACGGCTATTTATATTTATTCCAATTTTTATTCCACGGACGATGACATAATAAATTTGTTAACATATAGCAAACTTGATACCGAGTATTCATTACATACGTCTAATTCACTATGCCATTCGTGGTTTAAGTGAATATTTACTTTCACGTTAAAAAGACAAAGAAGGTGAAACCATACTAATTACTGTACGTTCTACTGTACGTACTGTACGTCGTTGTAAAAGTTTTTGGATGGAAGAAACATAAGCAGCTTGGTTTTCTTTTCCTAATCAAATCCAGTTTCTTTCTATGATAACGCAACGGAAATCGTAGAGAACAACGGATATAACATAGTTGATTAAATAAACCAGTAACACCATAAATTAATTATGCGCATAAAGTTGATATTATTTGTTTACCAACCAACCAACCAACCAACAAAACAGCACAAGTTATGTGATATAAACAACCTAATGAGATAATCTTTCAAACACGAGTCCAAAATTTACAATGGCACAATTTTTCTTCGAAACAGAGACGTCCAGCTGTTTTTTCTACAGCCCGTTTTCACTATGAATTCAATGGAATACCGTTTGGCCTAAAAGGTGCAGCCACCTGGGCAAAATTCCATCCATTTGGGTGGACGTATGCACATCGTTCATCTTTACGAACATTTATATGTAAAGTCACATACACGTATTGTCTCCATAGTTGTTCGGAAATCGTATCTCCTTGGCGATGAATTACAGTAGAGTTTTGTACAGTAGTGAATTACTTAGAAAAGACAGCGCAAGCGAAACAGAAAAAGGTGTGAGAGTCGGCTTGATAAGATACGTATCGGTCAAACAATGTTCGTCAAGATAAGTCTTGTGTTTAGACTCGAGTCGGTCTTTTTGATCCAACGCTTGCATAGAATGCTAAAAGTTATTCTTTTCGTAAAACAATATCAATTATTTATTGGCATACTATTTTTATAATCAATTTGTTATATTTTCTGTATAACTGATCGCCACTATGCTTCTCGTAATTAATCGGTCGCCATTCCCGTTACTGGCGGCAAATCAACCTACAGGAACCTAGTGTTCTCTTTAACACGCCGCGAAGTTCGACGGTTGAGTAGCGTAAAATGATCCGAATTCAATCGTCCATGAAGGAATACTAATTATCCATCAGTCAATGTAAACTTTATGTTTAATTTTTTTGAATTAAATTTTTACTGACGTTTTGTTAGATTTTTCTGATTAAAATGAGACCAAACACGATATAATTTACATCACATTTATATGTATATGTCGGAGATAAAAGGACACCGAAGCCTTCCCTTTGGAATTTTGGGAAAACCCCTTAACACTTTAATCTAGATTCTACCATAGCCGCAATTAAGCAATTGTCGTTATTCAATCCGATTGTATTTGTTCTAGATTTGTGATAATGAACTTGGGCTCGAGGCGACAATCAGTCGTCGAATGCAGCCGCGGTCACGGGATTTTTTATTTTTATATATTCATTAAAATTTACAATCAATTCTCGCATTGAGAATTTTCAGTAATTTTTTCTGGCGTGGCGCGGTGACATGGCTAAATATTTATAATAAGTTAATACTTATTATAGATATGTATAATTTATAAGTAGGTATTATAAATAGGTAAACATTAATTAATTTAGATAATTAATTGAATCTAGCATTTAGGTCTAGCGGGTAGTGTCTCTTCAGCCTGCGGATCTGGTCCGATGTATCGAGTAGTCCAGTGATTAGGGGATTTCGGTGTTTGTTGACTCTTTTGCTGTATCTGTCGCTATATTTAGCTATTTCCTCTTTGACTGTGGGTATCTTGAAGTCGTGATGGATTGTTTCGTTGGTAACATACCACGGTGCATCTATTAGGGATCTTAGCGTTTTCGATTGGAAGCGTTGAAGTATTTCGATGTTGGAGTTGCTTACTGTTCCACATAGTTGGATTCCGTAGGTCCAGACAGGTTTTATTACGATCTTGTAGATGGTAATTTTATTCTGTAGGTTTAGTTTGGAGCGTCGACCTGTGAGCCAATAGAATTTTTTTAGTTTTTCCTTTAATTGTTTCGTTTTTTCTGTAATGTGGTTTTTCCACGTTAGTTTCCTGTCCAGGGCCATGCCTAGGTATCTGACTGAGTCCTTGCTAGGAATTGTTGTATTGCTGATGGTGACCTGGGGGCAGGTTTGTTTGCGGAGCGTGAAGGTTACATGTGAGGATTTCTTTTCATTAATTTTGAAGCCCCATTTATGAAACCACTTATCCATAGAGTCGAGATATCGCTGGAGAGTGGATGAAGCAATTACCGGATCAGCGTGGGAAGCTAATAGCGCTGTGTCGTCGGCAAATGTTGCTATTGTTATCTCAGTTGATTTTGGTAAGTCGGCAGTGTAGATGGAGAACAGCAGGAGTCCGAGGACGCTATCTTGGGGTATGCCAGCTTCTATTAGGAATGTTGCGGAAGTGGCGTCTAAGCACTTAACAATGAATTGCCTGTTAGTTAGGTAGGACTTTAGGCTGGAGTAGTAGGGGTGAGGTGGTACTTTTTTGATTCCATATACCAGTCCTTCGTGGCAAACTATGTCGAATGACTGTTGAATGTCTAGGAATACCGCTGAGCAATATTTTTTCTTTTCAAGGGTTTGGCTGATCATGTGCGTTATGCGATGAATTTGCTCTACTGTTGAATGTTGCTTCCGAAAGCCGAATTGATGATTTGGGAGGTTTTCAAATCCTCTAGGAGTGGGAGGAGTCTATTTGCGAGTGTCCTCTCGAACAGTTTAGACAGGTTGGGCAGGAGATTGATTGGGAGGTAGGAGCTAGTTTCATATAACGGTTTTCCGGGTTTAGGGATGAGGGCAATCAGTGAGATTTTCCAGGCCTTGGGAAAGTATGCAAGGCGAAGAATAGCGTTGAAAATCGATGTGATAAGTGCGATCCCTTTTGTGGGAAGTTCCTTGATTGCTTTATTGCCTTATAGGTCGAGCCCCGCTGCTTTCGTAGGATTTAGACGATTGATTGATTCTATTATCTCTGCAGAAGTGAAGGTTTCCATAGGAGGTGACATTTGGAAGGGGGAGTGCAGGTATTCGGTAATGTCCGCGGCAGCTTGGGAGGAATGGGGTTTAAATACTTTAGACAAGTATTTAGCAAACAGGTTGGCTTTTTCTATAGGGCTGCGCGACCAACCACCTTGCGGTCGGCGGAGTGGAGGGATTATTTGCGGGGGGCGCGTGAGTTTCCTGGAAGCCTTCCATAGTGAGTAATTAGTGTCAGCTGTGGGGGACAAATTGGCGAGATATTTATGAAAACAGTCGTATTTGCAGTTTTTCATGATTTTGGTTAGCTTTCTGGTTGTGTCGTTTAATTTGCGTTTGTCGTCCGGTGTTCTATGGGTCTGCCAAACTCTTCTTAGCCTATGTTTTTCTGCTATTTTTTTTAATATGTAATTGGGGTATTCATGTTTGCTGATAGGCGTTTTAGTAGGTGTGGAGGAGCAGATAGTGTTTATTATGCTCGTGTTTAAGTATTCCGTGGTTGCTTCAATTTCTTCTTTAGTTTTTAGTGACGTTAGGGCTGAAGTTGAGTGATTAAAGACTTCTCTAAAGTTGGTGAGTTGGTTATGTATAAAGCCGTTAGGTGTATTCTCGATAATTATTGAACTGACTGTTGCTATCACGGGGGAATGATCGGAAGAGAGGTCAGTCGAGGAGTTGATTTGGACGTATCTTGGCGAGATATTTTTGGTTATGAAGAAGTCAAGAAGGTCAGGTATTTTGTTAGTGTCGGTGGGTCAGTATGTGTGTTCGTATGTGGTGAGGTAGTTGAGATTGTTGGTTAATATGCTGTTTAAGAGATTTTTGCCTCTTGCTGCTGCCCCATTGGGTGTGTTTGGCGTTATAGTCTCCTCCAGCTATGAATCTATTGCCCAGGGTGTCTAGGAAGTTGTCGAAGTCTTCTTTGGCGATGTGGTGTCTGGGAGGGCAGTATACTGCTGAAGTGGTGATTGTACCATGGCTGTCTTCTATTGCTACATTTGTTAGGAGGTAGCCTTTCTGGAATGATGGAAGTTCGTAGTGCTTGATGCTGGATTTGGTTATGATTCTGGTACCGCCATGGGCCTTTTCGCTGGGATTTTGTGTTTGGTAGAATTTATAGCCGTTTATTTTCAGATAATTTTTGTTGGTGAAGTGGGTTTCCGATACGAGCATTACGTCGATTTGCTGCTGTTTAAGTAAGAGTTGTAGTTCATATTTGTGTTGAGCTAGACCGTTGGCATTTCAGAGGGCTAGGCATCTTGGTTTTATTTTGCGTCTGGTCGTATTAGTTTATCCATGATGTGTGTTAATAGTGATAGGAAATTATTTATTTGCTCTGATTGTTTTTCTATTAGCTTTTCAAGTCTAGAGACGTTGTCTGTGTTTGGTGAATTGGGGGCACTATATTGTGAGTGATCATTGTGGCTATTCGGATTATTTTGGATTCCCTGTACAGCTTGGGCGTAGGAGGTTGAGGTAGTGGTGTATTTAGGAGGACTGGGTATTTGATTGGTTATTTCTTTTGCTCTGAGTTTAGGGTACTTATTTGTGTACAGGGTTTTGCAGGCAGAGCAGCCTTTGTAGTTAGCCGGGTGGTCCCCTCGACAGTGGATGCACTTAGCGGGGGTTTCTGCGGATTTCGTGCACTGATCAGTAGGGTGTATGCCTGCACATTTGACGCAGCGGAAATTACGGTTGTAGTATGTCTGCGTATGTCCGTACCTTTGGTATCTTTTACATTGCACTATCTCCTTTTTTATTAGAGGAGGTTCGAATTTGACTACCGAGTTCATTAATCGGTTGATGTTGTATATTAGTTTGTTTTTTGGGTTCTGCTTTAAGTCTATGAAAAATAGAGATAGCGGAGTTTTCGAGATTCTATGTTTTATGTTACTTATATTTTTTACTTCATGGCCCTGATTTAGGAGTTCGGCCTTCAGTTCGTCCAAATTAGCTGAGTGGTGGATGTTGCGTAGTATCACTCGAAAAGGTCTTTTCTGCTTTAATTGGTATGTGTGGAAGTTTCCGTTCAATGTTTTTAGTAATTTTGTAAGTTTTCTGTAGGAGCCTGCATTGGCCGGTAAGATTTTAACTTGGTTGTTTTTAATTTTCAGTTTGTATTCATCTTTGTTTATTTCCTTTTCAATGGTCTTTACTATTGTTTGGATGTCGATGACGTCGTCAACAAATATTGGTAGGGGATGAGGATTTCTTTGGGTGGGTTGGTTTGACGGTGGGTCCGCAATTTCCATGGAGTCTCTTGTAGACTCCAACACGGCGAATCTGTTGTAAGTGCTTACTTTGGTTGTTGACTGTTCGTTCCGGATGGCGTTTGTGTTAGTATTTGGTGCTTCTATTTTTCGCTTCTTAGAATTTGTGGCGTCGTTGGTACCGAGGGATCTGTTACACTTTTGCCACGGAGGAGGTAACGTGGAGCAACTATGAATTTGCTCAAGAGAGCCTGGTCGTGATTCCTGGGCCATCATCGAGCTAGTTAATTCAAATTGAATAACTAGTCGTGAGGCTATAAGGCTAATATTCGGGTAGAGGTTAGGAGCGTAGTATTTTTTTCTTTTCTCTAAATGATAGGAAACACTTGGCTGTGTTCACTTTCGACGGATGGGCGACACGTGTTGTTTTACGAACTTCACAGATCACTAGCCTCTCGTCTACACGCTTCGGCACTCAATAGCGAACTGATCGATCAAAGATGGTGCGGGATAAACCGCCGCGTGTCACCGCGTCGAAATTACGACAGCGCAGTGACCTCTACTCTATCCATTTAGAGTAAACACAATGGATATAAGGGACGAAAAAGAGGATGGTGCCTGAAAATGAAACATCACGTCGGCAAAGACGAAACGACTGCAACAATCGTTGTTACGAAACCGGAAGGAAACTATCGAGGTGGTAACGAGCGGCCTAGGCAATTTGTTCGAGGTGTTATTCGTAAGCACATCGTATTACAAACGTTCCAAATTCTGGAAAAATTGTGTCGATTACAAGTTTCTATACCGTGGTAGAGAAAATAATTTTACAATTTTCCGTGAGGTCTATGAAAACGAGAATTCCGAGTGGAAGCAATATGATAACTCGTGCCAAAGCTTACTTCGATGTTCTCTCGTAGTACCTGTACAGTCACGTGTACAGTCTCGCATAGAGTCTCGCGTAGTACGTAATACATAAAATTAGTTTATCTTTATACGGAACAAACACGTATCGGGCGTTAAAACTTGTTAGTATTTTTGCTGCTGGCCGCATCTGTGAAGAGACTCGGGAAACGCGGTTCATTTTTCAGAGAGATCGGATGCCACACGAACTACGATTTATCTCGCTTGGAACTTTCTTTTAAATTTAATTGGCAGCTCGGCGTGGTCAGCGATTCTCGACAGTGCGATTATTTTTATCGGCGGAGACGATATTTATTGCAGCGTTTCGACGGCTTAATTAACGCGACGAGAAGGCCGCCGCTAATTTTATTCGCCCTTAATGAATTTTTCGAGTTATCGCGGTAAGTCGAGTAGTGACTAATCTCATTAAGCGAGTCGCCTTGCACTTTGCCCACCGATCGCCAGACAATCGTTATCGTCGTATCGTCGTATCGTCTCGTCTTAATTAACAATCCCGTACCGCGTTCGAAATTTCGGTGATTATGTCATCGTGCAAACGCCGCTTCTACTCCTTTAAAGCGAACGCCCCCTTCTGTCTGTATGCTGTTATCGGCTGCCCCATCGGGATTAGTATTGTTCCATTATCGATCACGGAGCCAGAGAACGGAGGAAAATTGCTGGAAAATATAATCCGTGAGAGTCAAACTTACAGATCGTTGATATAACCTTAAGTAAATCGATTTTCAATCCGCATTTACTATTTTTTCTACAGTTCTAATTCTCATCGCATCCGATAACATCGTTAACAGCTAACGAAAATTCCAGCTTTCTTTCTCTCTATTTTCAAAGACTATTTTAAAATCTAGACTCTCTTACAATACGTGGTATCTCTGAAGCTGCGATTCTGAAAATCGAAATCCTTTGTATATTCGACGCAATTCTCAGCTCGCCTCCAACAAAAACGCCAATCGTTTTACATATTTTGCAACTGCACATTCATACTCAAAGCATATTCGGCAATGGTAGCATTCTGGATGGCCACGACTCGTTTCCCATCATCGAGTCTCCGTTCGATAATTGCCGCAGATGTTGGGACAAAATGGTTTTGTTGGACCAAACCACACAATCAGCACACCGCCAGCCAGACAGGCCAATAAAGATTTTCCAATCGAGGCGTCTCGATATCTCGCGGCATTTGATTTTGCAGCATGCCCTCGCCCTCCAGGCGTTTTTCTGTCGTCCGAAGATTCTGGGGTGCATTCTCGCCGTTCGCCTCCAGTTTTCTCGGTCTCGATAACGGCGACCTTCTGTCTTCTCAGCGAATGTGTTTCGTAGATCCGGTCAGCCGCCCGCGTCAACTTCTCTACGTCGGTATCATCCACCGCGGCCAGGGCGTTGTCGACGTATTCCGAGGTGTCCTCTTCTTCACGTCCTCGATATGAGATAGATACCAGTCCCCGAGGCACCTGGCGAGGGTTAGGAACTTTCGCTTGTCGTCCGCGAGATCCATGTCCTCGAATTGCATCTCCACTAGCGTGAACCATGCCGTGACCTCCAAGGGCTGCAGCGGGAGCATGTTGATCATTTGGTAGGCTCGTTGCGCGCCGTTCGCGGTGCCGTTGGTACTTGCCATCGCACAGATGTCTTAATTCGCGGTGGTTGGAGGCTCAGTATCATTATCATGGTAACTTCTTTAGCTTCAGATCACGTCGGGGTCACCAGTTCGAGGTGGGTAGGTCGTGATAGGTACTGAAGTAACACTCGAATATGTTTAACGACCAAGATATTTATTCACACTTATGAGGCGATCGTCCGTGAAGGTGCCCACAAGAAAATACCCTTGATTTTCAACAATAACGTGTATTAGACTCTTAACGATTAACAACAAGTAACGCTTAACCACGATTAACGTTTAACAACGATTGATAACAAGTAACGATTAAAACTGAACTCTCAAAAGTAGACGACTCGTTTCTCTAATTGTGTTTGCTTCTCTTAATCTTTCGCACTTCGCGGCTCGGGGTAGAATGAATCTTTTTGGTTCAAAACCGAACAGATTGTTTCCTTTGTTGCCCCTAGATATCCCCATTACGCGCGCGTTTATTAGAAGTCCGCGACGGTTGCCGCGTATGCATCCTACCGAATATTCGGCGAAAGAACCGTAGGGATATCGATGGTACATTAGGCCTGTCGGCCTTACGCTTTGAAGGTATAGCGCTTTGTGCCGCGAAGCCGGTGGAAATTTCCGTGATCGAGTGCCGCCACACCCAGTTGCTTGTCTATGATGTAGTTTATCACATAAACCGTATCGGTCACTCCTCTTCCTTTTCTGAATCCGAATTGGCTCTTCCAGTTTCTTTTCAATCTCTGTCTTCAGTCGTTCGTCCTGTATCCCTGCATAGATCTTGTATGCTGTATCCATTAGTGTTACTCCTCTGTAGCTCTTCGCTACTCTCTTGTCCCCCTTCTTATATATCGGGCATATCACTTCTTTTTTCCAATCCTCTGGTATCCCCTGCCCATTCCATATTTTCCTTAACAACTCCCATAACGCCTCCCCCACATCCTTCGGTGCGTACTTCCATACCTCATTTTCTAACCCGTCTTCCCCCGTTGCTTTCTTTTCCTTCAAATTTCTTAGCTGGTATATCACCTCTTCTTTCTTTATATTATCTTCTCTCTCCTCCGTTATTTTCTCTTCCTCTCTATGCCCCCCCCCCCGTTTTTCTACCCTCTTTGTGCTCTGTCCCTTCTAAAATTTCCATACAGTGATTTTTCCACTCTTCTTCGCTTATATCCTCATCTATATCTTCTCTACTTCTTCTGTATTTATTTATGTATTTCCACGCTTCTTGTTCTGTTTTGATCTTCTTCATTTTCTAC
>JACXIP010003584.1:0-10141 GCA_014737485.1 Bombus picipes
AACGTATTACGTTATATAGGATAACGTTATAACGTATTACGTTATATAGTATAACGTTATAACGTATTACGTTATATAGTATAACGTTATAACGTGGTACGTTATATAGTATTACGTTATATGGTATAACGTTATAACGTATTACGTTAAATAGTATAATGTTATATGGTATAACGTTATAACGTATTGCGTTATATAGTACAACGTTATAACGTTTTAAGTTGTATAACGTAACACGTTACATGGTATGACGTTCTAACATAATACGTTATATAGTATAACGTTATAACGTATTACGATATATGATATAACGCAACAACGTAATTCTTTATATGGTACAACGTTATAACGTAATACGTTGTATGGTATAACGTTATGAGGTAATACGTTATAAGGTAATACGTTATATGTTATAACTTTATAACGTTTTACGTTATACAACATAACTTTTTGTGGTACAACGTTGTAACGTATTACGTTATATGGTATAACGTTATATGGTATAACGTTATATCGTATTACGTAAAATGGTATTACGTTTTAACGTATTACGATATATGTTATGAAGCTATAACGTAATAAGGTATAGTGCAAAACATTACGACCTAAACCATATATGGTATAACGTTATAAAATTTTACGTTATGTAACATCGTGAAATAACCGAGACAAAGTTTTCCCGGTAAATTACAATGTAGTAATAACGTATGAATTACACAAGTACCAATTGGACAGGAACGACGCTTATCTATCCGGAACCAAATGCAGTACTTGTTTCTATACCAAATAACTTTACAGTTACCTGGTAGCACACTCTCCCTCTCTCCCTCACTCTCTCTCTCTCTCCTTCTCCCTCTCTCTTTCTCTCACTGACAACTCTCACTACTGACACTCCATCAACTCTAACGACTCTACCCTTCGAAGTCTCGATAAATTCAGTATCTCACAACACACTTTCGTTTCGTCTCGCATACTTCCGACCTCTCCGTCATCGTTCCTTGAACCTGGATCCTTCCTTCTGCTTTAACATTGTTTGTTGTTTTTTCCCATATCATTGTAGGAACTAGGTGACTTCAGTCACGTAGGCGCTCTCCAATATAAACCAAGCACAAAACGGCGATAACACGGTTTTTTCTATTCTTAACCGACTTCTAATCAACTTTTTACGATACTACAGTTATATGGTTTAACGTTATATCGTATTACGTTATATGGTACAACGTTATATCGTATTATGATATATAGTATACCATTATATGGTATAACGTTATGACGTATAACGTTATGTAGTATACTGTTGTAAACTATAACGTTATAACGTATTACGGTATATGGTATGAAGTTATACATTATATCGTTATAACATATTACGTTATATGATATAACGTTATAACGAATTACGTTATAACATATTACGTTATATAGCATAACGTTATAACGTATTACGTTATATAGTATTAATTTATAAAGTGGTACGTTATATAGTATAACGTTATATGGTATAACGTTATAACGTATTACGTTATATAGAATAACGTTATATAGTATAACTTTATAAGGTTTTACGTTATTTAGTATAACGTTATAACGTAGTACGTCATATAGTATAACGTTATAACGTATTACATTATATAGTATAACGTTATAACGTATTACGTTATATAGTATAACGTTATAACATAGTACGTTATATAGTAAAACGCTATATGGTATAACGTTATAACGTATTACGTTATATAATATGACGTTATATAGTATAACGTTATAACGTATTACGTTATATAGTATAACGTTTTATGGTATAACGCTATAACGTATTACGTTATATTGTATAACGTTATAACATAGTACGTTATATAGTATAACGTTATACCATAGTACGTTATATAGTATAACGTTATACCATAGTACGTTATATAGTATAACGCTATATGGTCTAACGTTATAACGTATTACGTTATATAGTATTAATTTATAAAGTGGTACGTTATATAGTATAACGTTATATGGCATAACGTTATAACGTATTACGTTATATAGAATAACGTTATATAGTATAACGTTATAAGGTTTTACGTTATTTAGTATAACGTTATAACGCAGTACGTCATATAGTATAACGTTATAACGTATTACGTTATATAGTATAACGTTATAAGGTTTTACGTTATATAGTATAACGTTATAACGTATTACGTTATATAGTATAACGCTATATGGTATAACATTAAAACGTATTACGTAATATAGTATGACGTTATATAGTATGACGTTATAACGTATTACGTTATACAGAATAACGTTATATAGTATAACGTTATAAGGTTTTACGTTATATAGTATAACGTTATAACGTATTACGTTATATAGTATAACGTTATAACGTATTACGTTATATAGTATAACGTTATAACGTATTACCTTATATAGTATAACGTTATAACGTAGTACGTTATATAGTATAAAGATATATAGTATAGCGTTATAAGGTGTTACGTTATACACTATAACGTTGTATAGTATAACGTTATAACGTATTACGTTATATAGTATAAAATTATAACGTGTTACGTTATATAGTATAACGTTATATGGTATAACATTATAACGTATTTTGTTATATAGTATAACGTTATATAGTATAGCGTTGTAAGGTATTACGTTATATAGTATAACGTTATATAGTATAACGTTGTAACGTATTACGATATATAGTATAACGCTATAACGTATTACGTTATATAGTATAACGTTATATGGTATATAATATATATATATATATGGTATATAATATAACGCTATATGGTATAACGTTATAACGTATTACGTTATATAGTATAACGCTATATTGTATAACGTTATATAGGATAACGGAGAGGTCGGAAGTATGCGAGTCCAAACGTAAGTGTGTTGTGTGATTCATAATTTATCGATAGTTCGAAGAGTAGAGTCGTTAGAGTTGATATAGTGTCAGTGGTTAGAGTTGTTAGCGAGAGAGAGAGAGAAAGAGAGAGAAGGAGAAAGAGAGGGAGAGATAGAGAGAGAAGGAGAGAGAGAGAGAGAGAGAGAGAGAGAGTGTGTGCTACAAGGTAACTCTAAAGTTATTTGGTATAGATGCAAGTACTGCCCATGGTTCCGGCTACATAAGCGTCGTTCCTGTCCAATTGGCATTTGTGTAATTCATACGTTATTAATAAATTGTAATTTATCGGGGAAAATTTTGTGTTCATTATTTCACGATATTCCATAACGTAAAACTTTGTAACGTTATGCCATATAACGTTTTACGTTATAGCGTTATACCATATGAAATTTAGATTGCAACGTTTTACCATATACCGTATTACGTTATAGCGTTATATCATATAGCGTAATATGTTAAAACGTAATACCATTTAAAGTAATACGATATAACGTTATACCATATAACGTAATACAATACAATGTTGTACCACATAAAGTTATGTTATATAACGTAAAACGTTATAACGTTATACCATATAAGGTATTACCTTATAACGTTATACCATATAGCGTATTATGTTATAACATTGTACCATATAACGAATTACGTTATTGCGTTATATCATATATCGTAATACGTTATAACGTTATACCATATAACGTATTATGTTAGAACGTCTTACCATATAACGTATTACGTTATATAACGTTAGACGTTATATCGTTGTACTATATAACGTAATACGTTATAACGTTATACCATATAACGTATTACGTCATAGCCATATATCATATATGGTAATATGTTACAACATTATGCCACATAACGTAATACGTTATAAAGTTATACCATATAACGTTATACGTTTTAGCGTTATACCATGTAACGTATTACGTTGTAGTGTTCTACCATATTTTGTAGTATGTTATAACGTTATACCATATAACGTAATACGATATAATGTTAAGCCATATAACTGTAGTATCGCAAAAAGTTGATTAGAAGTCGGTTAAGAATGGAAAAAACCGTGTCATCGCCGTTCTGTGGTTGGATTGTATTGGAGAGCGCCTATGTGATTAAAGTCACCTAGTTCCTACAATGATATAGGAATAAACTACAAACAATGTTAAAGCAGAAGGAGCGATCCAGGTTCGAGGAGCGATGACGGAGAGGTCGGAAGTATGCGAGTCGAAACGTAAGTGTGTTGTGAGATTCAGAATTTATCGAGACTTCGATGAGTAGAGCCGTAGGAGTTCATGGAGTGTCAGGGATTAGAGCTGTTAGTGCGAGAGAGAGAGAGTGAGAGAAGGAGAGGGGGAGAGAGAGAGATAGAGTGAGAGAGAGCGGGAGAGTGTGAAACCATGTTACTGTAAAGTTATTTGGTAGAGATACAAGTACTGCACTTGGTTCCGGCTAGATAAGCATCGTTCCTGTCCAATTGGTATTTGTGTAATTCATACGTCATTAATAAATCGTAATTTATCGGGAAAATTTTGTCTCGATTATGTCACGATATTGCATAACGTAAAACTTTATAACGTTATACCATATATGGTTTAGGCTGCAACGTTTTACCCTATACCGTATTACGTTATAGCATTATATCATATACCGTAATACGTTAAAACGAAATACGATTTAACGTAATACGATATAACGTTATACTATATAAGGTATTACCTTATAACGTATTACCTTATGACGCATTACGTTATAACGTTATACCATATAACGTATTATGTTATTGCGTTATAACATACAACGTTATACTATATAAGGTATTACGTTTTAACGTTATACTATATAACGTATTATGTTAGAACGTCATACCATATAATGTGTTACGTTATATAACGTAAAACGTTATAACTTTGTACTATATATCGTAAAACGTTATATAACATAAAACGTTATGACGTTGTACTATATAACGTAAAAAGTTACAACGTTATACCATATAACGTTATACTCTATAACGTAATACGTTATAACCTTCTACTATATAACGTAATACGTTATAACGTTATACTATATAACGTAATACGATATAACGATATACTATATAACGTTATACTATATAACGTAATACCTTATAACGCTACACTATATAACGTTATACTATATAACAAAATACGATATAACTTTATACTACATAACGTTATACTATATAACGTACTACGTTGTAACTTTATACTATATAACGTATTACGTTAAAACGCTATACTATATAACTTAATACGTTATAACGTTATACGATATAACGTTATACTGTATAACGTAATACCTTATAACGCTATACTATATAACTTTATACTATATAACAAAATACGTTATAACGTTATACTATATAACGTTGTACTATATAACTTAAGACGTTATAACGTTATACCATATAACATTATACTATATAACGTAAAACGTTACAACGTTGTACCATATAACGTTATACAATATAACGTAATACGTTATAACGTAGTACCATATAACGGAATACGGTATAGCGTTATACCATATAACGTAATACGTTATAGCATTATACCATGTAGCGCATTAGGTTATAGCATTATACCATGTAGCGCATTACGTTATAGGGTTCTATCATACTTCGTAATTTGTTATAACGTTATACCATATAACGTAATACGATATAACGTTAAACCATATAACTGTAGTATCGTAAAAAGTTGATTAGAAGTCGGATAAGAATAGAAGAAACCGTGTCATCGTCGTTCTGTGGTTGGTTTATATTGGAGAGTGCCTATGTGATTAAAGTCACCTAGTTCCTACAATGATATAGGAATAAACTACAAACAATGTTAAAGCAGAAGGAGGGTTCCAGTTTCAAGTAGCGATGACGGAGTGGTCGGAAGTATGCGAGTCCAAACGTAAGTGTGTTGTGAGATTCAGAATTTATCGAGACTTCGAAGAGTAGAGTCGTTAGAGTTGATATAGTGTCAGTGGTTAGAGTTTTTAGTGAGAGAGAGAGAAAAAGAGAGAGAAGGAGAAAGAGAGAGAGAGAGATAGAGAGAGAAGGAGTGAGAGAGAGTGAGGGAGAGGGAGAGTGTGCTACCGGGTCACTCTAATGTTATTTGATATAGATACAAGTACTGCCCATGGTTCCGGCTACAAAAGCGTCGTTCCTGTCCAATTGGTATTTCTGTAATTCATACGTTATTAATAAATTGTAATTTATCGGGGAAAATTTTGTCTTCTTTTGTTATATAGTATAACGTTATATAGTATAGCGTTATAACGTATTACGTTATATAGTATAACGTTATATAGTATAACGTTATAACGTACTACGATATATAGTATAACGCTATAACGTTTTTCGTTATATAGTATAACGTTATATGGTATATAATATATATATATGGTATATAATATAACGTTAAATGGTATAACGTTATAACGTATTACGTTATATAGTACAACGTTATATGGTATAACATGATAACGTATTACGTTATATAGTATAATGTTATAACGTATTACGTTATATAGCACAACGTTATATAGTATTACGTTATAAAGTATTACGTTATATAGTATAACGTTATGACGTATTACGTTATGTAGTATAACGTTATATGGTATAATGTTATAACGTATTACGTTATATAGTATAACGTTATATATTATAACGTTATATGGTATAACGTTATAGCGTATTACGTTATATAGTACAACGATATGGTGTAACATGATAACGTATTACGTTTTATAGTATAACGTTATAACGTATTACGTTATGTAGTATAACGTTATATGGTATAACGTTATAACGTATTACGTTATATAGTATTACGTTATATATTATAACGTTATATGGTATAACGTTATAACGTATTACGTTATATAGTATAACGTTATATAGTATAACGTTATGGCGTATTACGTTATGTAATATACCGTAATATAGCATAACGTTATAACGTAGTACGTTATGTAGTATAACGTTATATAGTATAACGTTACATAATATAACGTTATAACCTATTACGTTATGCAGTATACCGTAATAAAGTATAACGTTGTAACGTATTACGTTATATGGTATAACGTTATATGGTATAACGTTATATGGTATAACGTTATAACGTATTACGTTATATATTATAACGCGGTAAGGTATTACGTTATATAGTATAACGTTATATAGTACAACGTCATAACGTATTACGTTATATAGTATAACGTTATATGGTATAACGTTATAACGTATTACGTCATATAGTATAACGTTATAACGTATTACGTTATATAGTATAACGTTATATGGTATAACGCTATAACGTATTTTGTTATATAGTATAACATTATATAGTTTAGCGTTATAAGGTATTACGTTATTTAGTATAACGTCATATAGTATAACGTTATAACGTATTACGATATATAGTATAACGTTATAACGCATTATGTTATATACTATAACGCTATAACGTATTACGTTATATAGTATGACGTTATAACGTATTACGTTATATAGTATAACGTTATATGGTATAACGTTATAACGTATTACGTTATATAGTATAACGTTATGTAGTATAACGTTATAACGTAATACGTTATATAATATAACGTTAGATAGTATAGCGTTATATAGCATAACGTTATAATGTATTACGTTATATAGTATAACGTTATGTGGTATAACGTTATAACGTATTTTATTATATAGTATAACGTTATATAGTATAACGTTATAAGGTATTACTTTATATAGTATAACGTTATAACGTAGTACGTTATATAGTATAACGTTATATAGTATAACGTTCTAAGATATTGCGTTATATAGCATAACGTTATATGGTATAACGTTATAACGTATTACGTTATATAATATGACGTTATAACGTAGTACGTTATATAGTATAACGTTACATGGTATAACGTTATAACGTATTTTGTTATATAGTATAACGTTATATAGTTTGGCGTTATAAGGTATTACGTTATATAGTATAACGTTATAACGCATTATGTTATATACTATAACGTTATAACGTATTACGTTATATAGTATGACGTTATAACGTATTACGTTATATAGTATAACGTTATAACGTATTATGTTATATAGCATAAAGTTATAACTCATTATGTTATATAGTATAAAGTTATAACGTATTACGTTATATAGTATGACGTTATAACGTATTACGTTATATAGTATAACGTTACATAGTGTAACGTTATAACGTATTACGTTCTGTAGTATACCGTAATAAAGTATATCGTTGTAACGTATTACGTTATATAGTATAACGTTATAACGCATTATGTTATATACTATAACGTTATAACGTATTACGTTATATAGTATGACGTTATAACGTATTACGTTATATAGTATAACGTTACATAGTGTAACGTTATAACGTATTACGGTCTGTAGTATACCGTAATAAAGTATATCGTTGTAACGTATTACGTTATATAGTATAACGTTATAACGCATTATGTTATATACTATAACGTTATAACGTATTACGTTATATAGTATGACGTTATAACGTATTACGTCATATAGTATAACGTTATATAGTATAACGTTATATGGTATAACGTTATAACGTATTTTGTTATATAGTATAACGTCATATAGTTTAGCGTTATAAGGTATTACGTTATTTAGTATAACGTCATATAGTATAACGTTATAACGTATTACGATATATAGTATAACGTTATTACGCATTATGTTATATACTATAACGTTATAACGTATTACGTTATATAGTATGACGTTATAACGTATTACGTTATACAGTATAACGTTATATGGTATAACGTTATAACGTATTACGTTATATAGTATAACGTTATGTAGTATAACGTTATAACGTAATACGTTATATAATATAACGTTAGATAGTATAGCGTTATAACGTATTACGTTATGTAGTATACCGTAATAAAGTGTAACGTAGTAACGTATTACGTTATATAGTACAACGTTATATGGTATAACATGATAACGTATTACGTTATATAGTATAACGTTATAACGTATTACGTTATATAGTATAAGGTTATATGGTATAACATTATAACGTATTACGTTATATAGTATAACGTTATAACGTATTACGTTATATAGCACAACGTTATATAGTATTACGTTATAAAGTATTGCGTTATATAGTATAACGTTATAACGTATTACGTTATGCAGTATAACGTTAAATGGTATAACGTTATAACGTATTACGTTATATAGCATAACGTTATAACGCATTATGTTATATAGTATAACGTTATAACGTAGTACGTTATATAGTATAACGTTTTATGGTATAACGTTATAACGTATTTTGTTATATACTATAACGTTATATAGTATAACGTTATAAGGTATTACATTATATAGTATAACGTTATATGGTATAACGTTATAACGTATTCAGTTATATCGCATAACGTTATAACGTAGTACGTTATATAGTATAACGTTATATGGTATAACGTTATAACGTATTTTGTTATATAGTATAACGTTATGTAGGATAACGTTATAAGGTATTACATTATATAGTATAACGTTATAACGTAGTACGTTATATAGTATAAGGTTATATGGTATAACGTTATAACGTATTTTGTTATACAGTATAACGTTATATAGTATAGCGTTATAAGATATTACGTTATATAGTATAACGTTATATAGTATGACGTTATAACGTATTAAGTTATATAGTATAACGTTATAACGTAGTACGTTATATAGTATAACGTTTTGTGGTATAACGTTATAACGTATTTTGTTATATACTATAACGTTATATAGTATAACGTTATAGGGTATTACATTATATAGTATAACGTTATATGGTATAACGTTATAACGTATTTTGTTATATAGTATAACGTTATAAGGTATTACAATATATAGTATGACGTTATAACGTATTACGTCATATAGTATAACGTTATATAGTATAACGTTATATGGTATAACGTTATAACGTATTTTGTTATATAGTATAACGTTATATAGTTTAGCGTTATAAGGTATTACGTTATTTAGTATAACGTCATATAGTATAACGTTATAACGTATTACGATATATAGTATAACGTTATTACGCATTATGTTATATACTATAACGTTATAACGTATTACGTTATATAGTATGACGTTATAACGTATTACGTTAT
>JACXIP010003585.1:0-10229 GCA_014737485.1 Bombus picipes
CATTACATAGTATAACGTGATATGGTATAACGATATAACGTATTACATTATATAGTATAACGATATATCGTCTTACGTTACATAGTTCACCGTTACAACGTATTACGTTATATAGTATAACGTTATAACGTATTGCGTTATATATTATATAGTTATATGGTATAACGTTATAACGTAGGACGCTATATAGTTTAACGTTATAACGTATTACATTATACTGTATAACGTTATATGGTATAACGTTATAACGTATTACGTTATACAGTATAACGCTATGGCCTACTACGGTTTATAGTAAAACGTTATATGGTATAGCACTATGACGTATTATGTTATATAGTATAACGTTAGATGGTATAACGTTGTAACGCATTACATTACATAGTATAACGTGATATGGTATAACGATATAACGTATTACAGTACATAGTATAACGATATAACGTCTTACGTTACATAGTATATCGTGATATGTTATAACGGTATAACGTATTACATTACACAGTATATCGATATAACGTATGTCGTTATATAGTATAACGTTATAACGTATTACGTTATATTGTATAGCGTCATAACATTACAGTATATAGTAAATTATCGTCATTACATTATATAGTAAATCGTTCTATGGTATAACGTTATAACGTATGACGTTATATAGTATAACGTTATAACGTATTGAGTAATATAGTACAATGTTGTAACGTATTACGTTATATAGTATAACGTTATAACGTATTACGTTATATAGTATAACGATATAACGTATTACGTTATATAGTTCAACGTTACGACATATTACGTTATATAGTATAACGTTATAACGTATGACGTTATATAGTATAACGTTATAACGTATTGAGTTATATAGTACAATGTTGTAACGTATTACGTTATATAGTATAACGTGATAACGTATTACGTTATATAGTATAACGATATAACGTATTACGTTATATAGTTCACCGTTACGACGTATTACGTTATATAGTATAACGTTATAACGTAATGCGTTATATAGTATATCGTTATATGGTATAACGTTATAACGTATTACGTTATATAGTAAAACGGTATAACGTATTAAGTCATATAGTATAACGATATAGCGTATTACGTAATATAGTCTAACGTTATATTGTATTACGTTATATCTTAAAATGTTATAACGTATTACTTTATATGTTATAAGGTCATAACGTAATATGTTGTATGGTGTAACGTTATAAGGTAATGCGTTATATGGTATAACGTTATTATGTTATACATTATATAATATAACTTTATGTGGTACAACGTTAGAACGTATTACGTTATATGGTATAACGTTATATCGTATTACGTTAAATGGTATTACGTTTTAACGTATTACGGTGTATGATATAACGATATAACCTAATACGGTATATGGTAAAACGTTACAACCTGAACCATATATGGTATAACGTTATAACGTAAAACGTTATTTGGTATAGCGTTATAATGTTTTACGTCTTGTAATATCGTTAAATAATCAAGACAATATATTCCCCGATAAATTGCAATTCATTAACAACGTATGAATTACACAAATACCAATAGGACAGGAACGACGCTTATCTAGGCGGAACCAAGTGCATTACTTGCATCTATACCATATAACTTTACTGTTGCTTGGTAGCACACTCTCCCTCTCTATCTATCTCTCCCTATCTCTCTCCCTCCCTCTCTCTCTCTCTCACTAACAACTCTAACACTGACACTCCATCAACGCTAACGACTCTACTCTTCGAAGTCTCGATCAATACTGAATCTCACAACACACATACTTTTCGGCACGCATACTTCCGACCTCTCTGTCTTCGCTCCTCGAACCTGGATCCTTCCTTCTGCTATAACATTGTTTGTAGTTTTTTCCTATATCAATGTAGGAATGAGGTGACTTTAGTAACATGGGCGCTCTCCAATACAAACCAATCACAGAGCGGCGATGACACGGCATTATCTATTCTTAACCGAAATCTATTCAACTTTTTACGATACTGCAGGTATGAGGTTTAACATTATATCGTATTACGTTGTATGGTATAACGTTATAACATATTACGAAATATGATAAAACGCTATAATGTAATATGTTACATGGTATAGCGCTAAAACGTATTACGCTATATGGTATAACGTTATATCGTATACTATATAACGTATTTAGTTATATAATATAACACTATAACGTATTACGTTATATAGTATACCGTTATAACATATTACGTTACATGGTATAACTCTATAAAGTATTATGTTACATGGTAGAACGTTATAACTTATTACGTTATATAGTATAACGATATAACGTATTACGTTATATTGTATAACGTTATATGGTATAATGTATTGACGTATTACGTTATATAGTTTAACGTTATAACGTATTACATTATATTGTATAACGTTATATGGTATAACGTTATAACGTATTACGTTATACAGTATAACGCTATAACCTATTACGGTTTATAGTAAAACGTTATATGGTGCAGCACTATAACGTATTATGTTATATAGTATAACGTTACATGGTATAACGTTGTAACGTATTACATTACATAGTATAACGTGATATGGTATAACGATATAACGTATTACATTACATAGTATAACGATATAACGTCTTACGTTACATAGTATAACGTTATAACGTATTGAGTTATATAGTACAATGTTGTAACGTATTACGTTATATAGTATAACGTTATAACGTATTACGTTATATAGTATAATGTTGTAACTTATTGCGTTATATAGTATAACGTTATAACGCATTATGTTATATAGTATAATGGTACATTGTATAACGTATTTACGTATTACGATATGTAGTATAACGTTATAACGTATTGCGGTATATAGCATAACGTTATATGGTATAACGTTATATAGTATAAAGTTATAACGTATAACGTTATATACTATAACGTCAAACGTACTACGTTATATTGTGTAACGTTATATGGTATAACGTTTTGACGTGTTACATTATACAGTATAACGTTATAACGTATTACATTATAAAGTATATCGTTATAACTTATTACGTTATATAGTATAAGGTTATAACGTATTATGTTCAGTAGTATAACGTTATATAGTATAACGCTATAACGTATTACCTTATATAGTAAAACGTCATATGGTATAGCACTTTAACGTATAACGTTATATGGTATAACTTTATAACGTATTACGTTATACAGTATAACGATATAACATATTACGTCATATGGTACAACGATATAACGTATTAAGTTATATAGTATAACGTTATAGAGTATCACGTTATATAGCATATCGTTATAACGTATTACGTTATATAGTATAACATTATAACGTATTACGTTATATAGTATAACGATATAACGTATTACGTTATATAGTATAACGCTATAACGTATTACGTTATATAGTATAACGCTATAACGTATTATGTTATATTGTAAAACGTTATATGGTATAGAACTATAACGTATAACGTTATATGGTATAACGCTAAAACTTATCAGGTTATAAAGTATAACGTTATAATGTATTAAGTTTTATAGTATAACGTAATAACGTATTACGTTATATAGCATAACGTCATAACGTATCGCGTTATATAGTATAACTGTATAACGTATCGCGTTATATAGAATAACATTATAATGTATTAAGTTATATAGTATAACGTTATAACGTATTACGTTATATAGAATAACGTTATATCGTATTATGTTCAATAGAACAACGTTATATGGTATAACGTTGTAACGTATTACATTACATAGTATAACGTTATATGGTATAACGTTATAACGGATTACATTATATAGTATAACGAAATAACGTCTTACGTTATATGGTATAAGGTTATATTGTATATCGTACTGACGTATTACGTTATATAGTATAACGTTATAACGTATTACAGTATATAGTATAACGTTATAACTTACTATGTTATATAGTATTACGATATATGGTATAACGTATTGACGTATTACGTTATATAGTATAACGTTATAACGTATTACGGTATATAGTATAACGTTATAACTTATTATGTTATATAGTATTACGATATATGGTATAACGTTATAACGTATTACGTTATATAGTATAACGTTATAACGTATTACGTTATATAGTATAGCGTTATAACGTATTACGTTATATTGTATAACGTTATATGAAATAACCTATTGACGTATTACATTATATAGCATAACGTTATAAGGTATTGCATTATATATAATATAACGTTATGACTTATTACGTTATATAGTATAACGTTATATGGTATAAACTTATAACGTATTACGTTATATATTATAACGCTATAACGTATTATGTTCAATGGTGTAACGTTATATGGTATAACGTTGTAACGTATTACATTACATAGTATAACGTTATATGGTATAATGTTATAACGTATTACATTATATAGTATAACGATATAACGTCTTACGTTATGTAGTATAACGTCATAACATATTACATTATATAGTATAATTTTGGAACGTATTACATTATATAGAATAACGTTATAACTTATTATGTTATATAGTATAACGATATATGGTATAACGATATAACGTATTACGTTATATAGTATAAAGTTATATAGTATAACGTATCTACGTATTACGTACTATAGTATAACGTTATAACGTATTACGTTATATAGAAAAATGGTACATTGTATAACGTATATACGTATTACGATATATAGTATAACGTTATAACGTATTGCATTATATAGTATAACGTTATAACGTATTGCGTTATATAGTATAATGTTGTAACGTATTACGTTATATAGTATAACGTTATAACGTATTACGTTATATAGTATAACGATCTAACGTATTATGCTATATAGTATAACGGTACATTGTATAACGTATTTGCGTATTACTTTATATAGTATAACGTTATAACGTATTGCGTTATATAGTATAATGTTGTAACGTATTACGTTATATAGTATAAAGTTATAACGTATTACGTTATATAGTATAACGCTATAACGTATTACGTTATATAGTATAACGTTATATGGTATAACGTTATAACGTATTACGTTATATAGTATAACGTTATATCGTATTACGCTATATTATAACGTTATATGGTATAACGATATAACCTATGACACTATATAGTATAGCGTTATATAGTATGACGTTATAACATATTACGTTATATAGTATTACGCTATAACGTATTACGTTTTATAGTACAACGTTACAACGTATTACGTAATATAGTATAACATTATAACGTATTACGTTTTATAGTACAACGTTACAACGTATTACGTAATATAGTATAACATTATAACGTATTACCTTATATAGTATAACGTTAGATGGTATAACGTTATAACCTATTATGTTATATACTATAACGTTATAACGTATAACGTTATATAGTATAATGTTATAACCCATTACGTTATATACTATAACGTTATAACGTATTACGTTATATAGTATAACGTTATAACGTATTACGTTATATAGTATAATGTTATATAGTATAACGTATTTACGTATTACGTTATATAGTGTAACGTTATAACGTTTCACGTTATTTGGTATAGCGTTATAACCTATTACGTTATATAGTACAACGTTATAACGTATTACGTTATATAGTACACCGTTACAACGTATTACGTTGTATAGTATAACATTATAACGTATTACGTTATATAGTATAACGTTATATGGTATAATGTTACAACGTATTACGTAATATAGTATAACATTATATAGTATAACGTTATTACGTATTACGTTATATAGTATAACGTTATAACGTATTACGTTATATAGTATAATGTTATATAGCATAACGTATTTACGTATTACGTTATATAGTATAACATTATAACGTATTACGTTATATAGTATAACTTTATATGGTATAACGTTTTGACGTATTACGTAATATAATATAACGTTATATAGTATAACGTTATAACGTATTACGTTATATAGCATATCGTTATAAGGTATTACGTTATTTAGTATAATGTTGTAACTTATTACGTTATATAGTATAACGTTATAAGGTATTACGTTATTTAGTATAATGTTGTAACTTATTACGTTATATAGCATAACGTTATAAGGTATTACGATATATAGTATAACGTTATAACGTATTACGTTATATAGTATAACGCTATAACGTATTACGTTACATAGTATATCGTTATATGGTATAACGTTATAACGTATTACGCTATGTAGTATAACGTTGAATGGCATAACGTTATAACTTATTATGTAATATAGTATAACGTTATATGGCATAACGTTGTAACGTATTACATTACATAGTATAACGTGATATGGTATAACGATATAACGTATTACGTTATATAGTATAACGATATAACGTATTGCGTTATATAGTGTAATGTTGTAACTTATTACATTATATAGTATCACGTTATAACGTATTACGTTATATAGTACAACGTTACGATGTATTACATTATATAGTATAACGTTATAACGTATTAAGTTACTTAGTGTAACGTTATACGTTATATAGTATAACTTTATAACGTAATACGTAATATAGTACAACGTTACAACGTATTACGTTATATAGTACACCGTTACAACGTTTTACGTTATATAGTATAACGTTATAACGTATTAGGTTATATAGTATAACGTTATATGGTATAACGTTATAACGTATTACATTCTATAGTGTAACGTTATATCGTATTACGCTATATAGCATTACGTTATATGGTATAACGTTATAACGTATTACGTTATATAGCATAACGCTATAACGTATTACGTTATATAGCATAACGCTATAACGTATTACATTATATATTATGACGATATAACGTATTGCGTTATACAGTATAACGTTATAATGTATTTCATTATATAGTATAACGTTATAACGTATTACGCTATATAGTGTAACGTAATACGTTATAACGTTATACTTTATAACGTAATACGTTATAACGTTATACTTTATAACGTAATACGTTATAACGTTATACTATATAACGTATAACGTTACACTAAGTAACGTAATACGTTATAACGTTGTACTATATAACGTAATACGTTGTAACGTTGTACTATATAACGTAATACGTTATAAAGTAATACTATATATCGTAATACGAATATACGTTATACAATGTACCGTTTTTCTATATAACGTAATACGTTATAACGTTATACTATATAACGTAATAGGTTATAACGTTATACCATATAACGTGATACGTTATAACGTTATACTATAGTACGTAATACATAGATACGTTATACTATATAACTTTATACTATATAACGTAATACGTTATAACGTCATACCATATAACGTTATACTATATAGCGTTATACGTTATAACGTTATACCATATAACGTTATACTATATAGCGTAATACGATATAACGTTATACTATATAATGTAATACGTTTGTAACGTTACACTATATAGCGTAACACGTCAATACGTTATTGCATATAACGTAATAGTATATAACATAATACGTTATAGCGTTATGCTATATAACGTAATACGTTATAGCGTTATGCTATACAACGTTATACGTTATAACGTTATACCATATAACTTTATACTATGTAACGTAATAGTTTATAACGTTATACTATATAACGTGATACGTTATAACGTTATACTATATAACGTAATACGTTGTTTCGTTATACTATATAACGTAATACGCAAATACGTTAAACAATGTACCGTTATACTATATAACATAATACGTTATAACGTTATACTATATAATGCAATAAGTTATAACGTTATACTATATAACGTAATACGTTACAACATTATACTATATAACGCAATACGTTATAACGTTATACTATATAACGTAATACGCAAATGCGTTATACAATGTACCGTTATACTATATAACATAATACGTTATAACGATATACTACATAATGCAATACGTTATAACGTTATACTATATATCGTAATACGTAAATACGTTATACAATGTACCGTTATACTATATAACATAATACGTTATAACGTTTTACTATATAACGTAATAAGTTACAACATTATACTATATAATGTAATACGTTATAGCGTTATACTGTATAACGTAATAAGTTATAACGTTATACTATATAACGTAATACGTTACAACATTATACTATATAACGCAATACGTTATAACGTTATACTATATAATGCAATACGTTATAACGTTATACTATATAACGTAATACGTTATAACGTTATACTATATAACGTAATACGTTACAACATTATACTATATAACGCAATACGTTATAACGTTATACTATATAATGCAATACGTTATAACGTTATACTATATATCGTAATACGTATATACGTTATACGATGTACCGTTATGCTATATAACGTAATACGTTATAGCGTTATACTATACAACGTTATACGTAATAACGTTATACCATATAACTTTATACTATATAGCGTAATAGTTTATAACGTTATACTGTATAACGTGATACGTTATAACGTTATACTATATAACGTAATACGTTGTATCGTTATACTATATAACGTAATACGCAAATGCGTTATACAATGTACCGTTATACTAATTAACATAATACGTTATAACGTTATACTATATAACGCAATAAGTTACAACATTATACTATATAACGTAATACGTTAGATCGTTATACTATATAACGTAATACGTTATAGCGTTATACTATATAACGTAATACGTTATAACGTTATACTACATAACGTAATACGTTACAACATTATACTATATAACGCAATACGTTATAACGTTATACTATATAAAGCAATACGTTATAACGTTATACTATATATCGTAATACGTATATACGTTATACGATGTACCGTTATGCTATATAACGTAATACGTTATAACGTTATACTATATAACGTAATAGGTTATAACGTTATACCAAATAACGTGATACGTTATAACTTTATACTATATAACGTAATACGTAAATACATTATACTATATAACTTTATACTATATAACGTAATACGTTATAACGTCATACCATATAACGTTATACTATATAGCGTTATACGTTATAACGTTATATCATATAACGTTATACTATATAGCGTAATACGATATAACGTTATACTATATAATGTAATACGTTTGTAACGTTACACTATATAGCGTAACACGTCAATACGTTATTGCATATAACGTAACAGTATATAACGTAATACGTTATAGCTTTATGCTATATAACGTAATACGTTGTATCGTTATACTATATGACTTCATACGTTATATCGTTTTACTACATAACGTAATACGTTATAACGTTATACCATATAACGTTATACTACATAGCGTTATACGTTATAACGTTATACCATATAACGTTATACTATATAGCGTAATACGTTATAACGTTATACCATATAACGTTAAACTATATAGCGTAATACGATATAACGTTTTACTATATAATGTAATACGTTTGTAACGTTACACTATATAGCGTAACACGTCAATACGTTATTGCATATAACGTAATAGTATATAACGTAATACGTTATAGCGTTATGCTATATAACGTAATACGTTATAGCGTTATACTATACAACGTTATACGTTATAACGTTACACCATATAACTTTATACTATATAGCGTAATAGTTTATAACGTTATACTATATAACGTGATACGTTATAACGTTATACTATATAACGTAATACGTTGTATCGTTATACTATATAACGTAATACGCAAATACGTTATACAATGTACCGTTATACTATATAACATAATACGTTATAACGTTATACTATATAACGCAATAAGTTACAACATTATACTATATAACGTAATACGTTATATCGTTATACTATATAACGTAATACGTTATAGCGTTATAATATATAACGTAATACGTTAGATCGTTATACTATATAACGTAATACGTTGTAGCGTTATACTATATAACGTAATACGTTATAACGTTATACTATATAACGTAATACGTTACAACATTATACTATATAACGCAATACGTTATAACGTTATAATATAATGCAATACGTTATAACGTTATACTATATATCGTAATACGTATATACGTTATACGATGTACCGTTATGCTATATAACGTAATACGTTATAACGTTATACTATATAACGTAATAGGTTAT
>JACXIP010003586.1:0-10277 GCA_014737485.1 Bombus picipes
CTAACCCCAACCTAACCCCAACCTAACCCCAACCTAACCCCAACCTAACCCCAACCTAACCTAACCCCAACCTATAACGATATATGGAATAACGTTATAACGTTATAGCGAATTATAGCGAATTATAGCGAATCGTATAACGTTATATGGTATAACGTTATATGGTATAACGTAATAACGTATTACGTAGTATGGTATAACGTTATAACGTATTACGTTATATGGTGTAATGCTATAACGTAATACAGTATATGGTCTAACGTTATAACGTATTACGATATATAACATAACGTTATATGGTATAACGTTATACCGTATTACGTTATATGGTATAACGTTATAAGGTATTACGTTACGTAACATAACGTTATATGGCATAACGTTATGACGCATTACGTTATACATTATAACGTAATAACGCATTACGTTATATGGTATAACGTTATAAGGTATTACGTTATGTAACAAAACGTTATATGGTATAAAGTTATAACGGATTACGTTATGTAACGTAACGTTATATGGTATAACGTTATAACGTATTACATTATGTAACATAACCTTATATGGTATAGCGTTATAACGTATTACTTTATATGGTATAACGTAATAACGTATTACGTTATATGATATAACGTAATAACGTGTTACGTTATATGGTATTATGTTATAACGTATTACGTGATATGGTATAACGAAATAACGTATTACGTTATATAGTATAACGTTATAACGTATTACGTTACGTAACATAACGTTATATGGTATAACATTATGACGTATTACGGTATGTAGTATAACGTTATAACGTATTACGTTATATAGTATAACGTTATATAGTATTACGTTATAACGTATTACGTTATGTAGTATACTCTTATAAAATAGAACGTTATAACGTAATACGTTATATAGTATTACGTTGTATAGTATAACGTTATAACCTAGTACGGTATATAGTATAACGTTAAAACGTATTACCTTATATAGTATAACGTTATATGGTACGACGTTATGACATATTATGTTATATAGTATAACGTTATATGGTATAACGTAGCAACGTATTACGTTACATAGTATAACGATTTGGAGTATAACATTATGACGTATTACGTTATATAGTACAACGTTATATGATATAAAGTTATAACGTATTACGGTATGTAGTATAACGTTATAGAGTATAACGTTATAACGTATGACGCTATATAGTATAACGTTATAACGTATTACGGTATGAAGTATAACGTTATAACGTAGTTCCTTATATAGTATAACGTTAAATAGTATAACGTTATTACGTGTTATGTTATGTAGTATAACGTTATGACGTAATACGCTTTGTAACATAACGTTATATGGTATATCGTAATAACGTTTTACGTTATATGGTATAACGTAATAACGTATTACGTCATATAGTATTACGTTATATGGTATAACGTTAAAGCGTTCTACGTTATATAACATTACGTTATATAGTATAACGTTATATAGTATAATGCTATAAGGTATTACGTTACATAGTATAACGTTATAACGTATTACGTTATATAGTACGACGATATATGGTATGACGTTATAACGTATTACGTTACATAGTACAACGTTAAATAGTATAACGTTATAGCGCGTTACATTATATAGTATTACGTGATATGGTCTAACGAAATAACGAATTACGTTATATGGTATAACGTTATAACGTATTACGTTAATTACTATAACGTTATATAGTATAACGTTATAACGTATGACGCTATATAGTATAACGTTATAACGTATTACAGTATGTAGTATAACGTTATAACGTATTACGGTATGTAGTATAACGTTATAACGTATTACGTTATATAGTATAACGTTATATAGTATAACGTTATATAGTATTACGCTATAACGTATTACGTTATGTAGTATACTCTTATAAAATATAACGTTATATGGTACGACGTTATGACATATTATGTTATATAGTATAACGTTATATGGTATAACGTAGCAACGTATTACGTTACATAGTATAACGTTTTGGAGTATAACGGTATAACATATTACGTTATATTGTATAACGTTATATAGTTTAACGTTATAACGTACTACGATATGTAGTATAACGTTATATGGTATAACGTTATAGCGTATTACGTTATATAGTATAACGTTATATAGTATAATGTTACAACGTCTGAAGCTATATAGTAGAACGTTATAACGTATTACGGTATGTAGTATAACGTTATAACGTAGTACGTTACATAGTATAACGATTTGGAGTATAACATTATGACGTATTACGTTATATAGTACAACGTTATATGGTATAAAGTTATAACGTATTACGGTATGTAGTATAACGTTATAGAGTATAACGTTATAACGTATGACGCTATATAGTATAACGTTATAACGTATTACGGTATGAAGTATAACGTTATAACGTAGTTCCTTATATAGTATAACGTTAAATAGTATAACGTTATTGCGTGTTATGTTATATAGTATAACGTTATGACGTAATACGCTTTGTAACATAACGTTATATGGTATATCGTAATAACGATTTACGTTATATGGTATAACGTAATAACGTATTACGTCATATAGTATTACGTTATATGGTATAACGTTAAAGCGTTCTACGTTATATAACATTACGTTATATAGTATAACGTTATATAGTATAACGTTATATAGTATAATGTTATAAGGTATTACGTTACATAGTATAACGTTATAACGTATTACGTTATATGGTACGACGATATATGGTATGACGTTATAACGTATTACGTTACATAGTACAACGTTAAATAGTATAACGTTATAGCGCGTTACATTATATAGTATTACGTGATATGGTATAACGAAATAACGTATTACGTTATATGGTATAACGTTATAAAGTATTACGTTACGTAACATAACTTTATATGGTATAACGTTATAACATATTACGTTATGTAACATAACGTTATATGGTATAACATTATAACGTATTACGTCATATTGTATAACGTTATATAGTATAACGTTATAACGTTTTACGTTATATGGAATAACGTTATGTAGTATAAAGTTATTACGTATTACGATATATAGTATAACGTTATAATGTATTACGTTACGTAGTATAACGTTATATAGTATAACATTATGACGTATTACGTTATATAGTATAACGTTATATGGTATAACGTTATAACGTATTACGTTATATAGTATAACGTTATATAGTATAACGTTATAGCGTATTATGTTGTATAGTATTACGTTATATAGTATAACGTTATATAGTATAACGTTATAAGGTATAATGTTATATAGTATAACGTTATATGGTATAACGTTATAACGTGTTACGTTATGTAGTATACTCTTTTAAACTATAACGTTATAACGTATTGCGTTTTATAGTATGACGTTATATAGTATAACGTTATAACGTATTACGTTATATAGTATAACTTTATATGGCATAACGATATTACGTATTACGTTATATAGTATAGCGTTAAATAGTATAACGTTATAGCGTGTTACATTAAATAGTATAGCGTTATATAGTATAACGTTATAACGTATTACGTTATTTAGTATAACGTCATATAGTATAAGGTTATAACGTATGACGCTATATAGTATAACGTTATAACGTATTACGGTATGTAGTATAACGTTATGCTGCTGTACGACATATAGTATAACGTTATATGGTATAGCCTTATAACGTATTACGTTATGTAACATAACGTTATATGGTATAATGTTATAACGTATTACGTTATATACTATAACGTTATATAGTATAACGTTATAACGTATTACGTTACGTAGTATAACGTTATATAGTATAACATTATGACGTATTAGGTTATATAGTATAACGTTATATGGTATAACGTTATAACGTATTACGCTATATAGTATAACGTTATATAGTATAACGTTATATAGTATAACGTTATAACGTATGACGCTATATAGTATAACGTTATAACGTATTACGGTATGTAGTATAATGTTATAACGTATTACGTTATATAGTATAACGTTAAAAGGTATTACGGTATATAGTATAACGTTATATGGTACGACGTTATGACATATTATGTTATATAGTATAACGTTATATGGTATAACGTTATAACGTATTACGTTATAGAGTATTCCGTTATATGGAATAACACTACAACGTATTACGTTATATAGTATAACGTTATGACGTATTACGTTATATAGTATCACGTTATAACGTATTACGTTATATAGTTTAACGTTATACAGAATACCGTTAAATGTTATAACGATATAACGTATTACGTTATATAGTACAACGTTATAACGTATTACGTTATATAATATAAAGCTATAACGCATTACGTTATATAGTATAACGTTATATGCTATAACGTTATATCGTATTACGGTATATAGTATTTTGTTATAACGTATTACGTTATATTGTATAACGTTATATAGTATAACGTTATATGGTATAACGTTGCAACGTATTACGTTACATAGTATAACGTTTTGGAGTATAACGTTATAACGTATTAGGTTATATAGTATAACGTTATAAAGTATAACGTTATAACGTATTACGATATGTAGTATATCGTTATATGTTATAACGTTATAACGTATTACGTTAATTAGTATAACGTTATATAGTATAACGTTATAACGTATGACGCTATATAGTATAACGTTATAACGTATTACGGTATGTAGTATAACGTTATAGCGTATTACGTTATATAGTATAACGTTATATAGTATAACGTTATAACGTATTACGTTATATAGTAGAAGGTTATATAGTATAATGTTATAACGTATTACGTTATATAGTATAACGTTATAACGTATTACGTTATATAGTACGACGTTATATGGTATAAAGTTATAACGTATTACGTTATTTAGTATAACGTTATATAGCATAACGTTATAACGTATGACGCTATATAGTATAACGTTATAACGTATTACGGTATGCAGTATAACGTTATAACGTAATACGTCATAACGTTATACTCCAAAACGTTATACTATGTAACGTACTACGTTATAACGTTATACTACATACCGTAATACGTTATAACGTTCTACTATATAGCTTAAAAATTATATAGTATAACGTTATATGGTATAAAGTTATAACGTACTACGGTATGTAGTATAACGTTATAGAGTATAACGTTATAACGTATTACGTTATATAGTACACCGTTATATGGCATAACGTTATCACGTATTACGTTATATAGTATACCGCTATATTTGGTGTAACGTTATAACGTATTACGTTATATAGTATAACGTTATATAGTATAACGTTATATAGTATTACGTTATAACGTACTACGTTATGTAGTATACTCTTATAAAATATAACGTAATAACGTAATACGTTATATAGTATTACGTTATAACGTAGAACGGTATATAGTATAACGTCAAAACGTATTACCTTATATAGTATAACGTTATATGGTACGACGTTATGACATATTATGTTATATAGTATAACGTTATATGGTATAACGTAGCAACGTATTACGTTACATAGTATAACGTTTTGGAGTATAACGTTATAACGTATTACGTTATATTGTATAACGTTATATAGTTTAACGTTATAACGTACTAGAGATATGTAGTATAACGTTATATGGTATAACGTTATAACGTATTACGTTAATTAGTATAACGTTATATAGTATAACGTTATAACATATGACGCTATATAGTATAACGTTATAACGTATTACGGTATGTAGTATAACGTTATAGCGTATTACGATATATAGTATAACGTAATATAGTATAACGTTATAACGTATTACGTTATATAGTATAACGTTATATAGCATAATGTTATAACGTATTACGTTATATAGTATAACGTTATAACGTATTACGTTATATAGTACGACGTTATATGGTGTAAAGTTATAACGTATTACGTTATTTAGTATAACGTTATATAGTATAACGTTATAACGTATGACGCTATATAGTATAACGTTATAACGTATTACGGTATGTAGTATAACGTTATAACGTAATACGTTATATAGTATAACGTTATATAGTATAACGTTATAACGAATTACGTTATATAGTATAACGTTATATAGTATAATGTTATAACGTATTACGTTATATAGTATAACGTTATAACGTATTACGGTATGTAGAATAACGTTATAACGTATTACGGTATGAAGTATAACGTTATAACGTAGTTCCTTATATAGTATAACGTTAAATAGTATAACGTTATAACGTGTTATGTTATATAGTATAACGTTATATAGTATGACGTTATATAGTATAGCGCAATGACGTATTACGTTGTATAGTATAACGTTATATGGTATAACGTGATATCGTATTACGGTATATAGTATAACGTTATAACGTATTAGGTTATAACGTATTACGTTAAATAGTATAACGTTATGTAGTATAACCTTATAACGTATTACGTTATATAGTATAACGTTATGACGTATTACGTTATATAGTATAACGTTATGACGTATTACGTTATATAGTATAACGTTATGACGTATTACGTTATATAGTACAACGTTATAACGTATTACGTTATATAATATAAAGCTATAACGCATTACGTTATATAGTATAACGTTATATGCTATAACGTTATATCGTATTACGTTATATAGTATTTTGTTATAACGTATTACGTTATATTGTATAACGTTATATAGTATAACGTTATATGGTATAACGTTATAACGTATTACGTTACATAGTATAACGTTATGTTGCTTAACTTTATAACGTATTACGTTATACAGTATATCATTATATGGTATAACGTTATAACGTATTACGTTATGTAGTATACTGTTATATGGTATAACGTTACAACGTATTACGTTATATAGTATAACTTTATGACCTATTACGTTATATAGTATCACGTTATAACGTATTACGTTATATGGTATAACGTTATAACGTATTACGTTATATAGTATAACATTATAACGTATTACGTTATATAGTAAAACGTTATATGGTATAACGTTATAACGTATTACGTTATATAATATAGAGCTATAACGCATTACGTTATAAAGTATCACGTTATATGCTATAACGCTATATCGTATTACGGTATATACTATATTGTTATAACGTATTACGTTATATAGTATTACGTTATATAGTATAACGTTGTATGGTATAACGTTATAACGTATTACGTTATATAATATAAAGCTATAACGCATTACGTTATATAGTATAACGTTATATGCTATAACGTTATATCGTATTACGGTATATAGTATTTTCTAATAACGTATTACGTTATATAGTATAACGTTATATGGTAGGACGTTATGACATATTATGTTATATAGTATAACGTTATATGGTATAACATTATAACGCGTTACGTTATGTAGTATACTGTTATAAACTATAACGTTATAACGTATTGCGTTTTATAGTACGACGTTATATAGTATAACGTTATAGCGTGTTACATTATATAGTATAACGTTATATAGTATAACGTTATAACGTATTACGATATGTAGTATAACGTTATATGGTATAACGTTATAACGTAGTACGGTATATAGTATAACGTTAAAAGGTATTACGGTATATAGTATAACGTTACATGGTACGACGTTATGACATATTATGTTATATAGTATAACGTTATATGGTATAACGTTATAACGTATTACGTTAGAGAGTATTCCGTTATATGGAATAACACTATAACGTATTACGTTATATAGTATAACGTTATGACGTATTACGTTATATAGTATCACGTTATAACGTATTACGATATATAGTATAACGTTATACAGAATACCGTTAAATGTTATAACGATATAACGTGTTACGTTATATAGTACAACGTTATAACGTATTACGTTATATAATATAAAGCTATAACGCATTACGTTATATAGTATAACGTTATATGCTATAACGTTATATCGTATTACGGTATGTAGTACTTTGTTATAACGTATTACGATATATTGTATAACGTTATATAGTATAACGTAATATGGTATAACGTTATAACGTATTACGTTATATAGTATAACGTTATGTTGCCTAACGTTATAACGTATTACGTTATGTAGTATACCGTTATATGGAATAACATTATAACGTATTACGTTATATAGTATATCATTATACGGTATAACGTTATAACGTATTACGTTATATTGTATACCGTTATATGGTATAACGTTACAACGTATTACGTTATATACTACAACGTTATAACGTATTACGTTATATACTATAACGATATAACGTATTACGTTTTATGGTATACCGTTATATGGAATAACGTTATAACGTATTACGTTACATAGTATACCGTTATATGGAATAACATTATAACGTATTACGTTATATAGTAAAACGTTATATGGTATAACCTTATAACGTATTACGTTATATAATATAGAGCTATAACGCATTACGTTATAAAGTATAACGTTATATGCTATAACGTTATATCGTATTACGGTATATAGTATATTGTTATAACGTATTACGTTATATAGTATTACGTTATATAGTATAACGTTGTATGGTATAACGTTATAACGTATTACGTTATATAATATAAAGCTACAACGCATTACGTTATATAGTATAACGTTAGATCGTTTTACGGTATATAGTATTTTCTAATAACGTATTACGGTATATAGTATAACGTTATATAGTATAACGTTATATGGTATAACGTTATAACGTATTACGTTACATAGTATAACATTATAACGTATTACGATATGTAGTATAACGTTATATGGTATAACGTTATAACGTAGTACGGTATATAGTATAGCGTTAAAAGGTATTACGGTATATAGTATAACGTTATATGGTACGAAGTTATGACATATTATGTTATATAGTATAACGTTATATGGTATAACGTTATAACGTATTACGCTATATAGTATTCCGTTATATGGAATAACATTATAACGTATTACGTTATATAGTATAACGTTATGACGTATTACGTTATATAGTATCACGTTATAACGTATTACGTTATATAGTATAGCGATATACAGAATACCGCTATATGTTATAACGATATAACGTACTACGTTATATAGTATAACGTTAAAACGTATTACGTTACATAGTATAACATTATAACGTATTACGATATTTAGTATAACGTTATATGGTTTAACGTTATAACGTAGTACGGTATATAGTATAACGTTAAAAGGTATTACGGTATATAGTATAACGTTATATGGTACGACGTTATGACATATTATGTTATATAGGATAACGTTATATGGTATAACGTTATAACGTATTACGCTATATAGTATTCCGTTATATGGAATAACATTATAACGTATTACTTTATATAGTATAACGTTATGACGTATTACGTTATATAGTATCACGTTATAACGTATTACGTTATATAGTATAGCGATATACAGAATACCGCTATATGTTATAACGATATAACGTATTACGTTATATAGTATTACGTTAAAACGTATTACGTTACATAGTATAACATTATAACGTATTACGTTATATAATATAAGGCTATAACGCATTACGTTATATAGTATAACGTTATATGCTATAACGTTATATCGTAGTACGGTATATAGTATTTTGTTATAACGTATTACGTTATATAGTATAACGTTATATAGTATAACGTTATAACGTATTACGTTATATGGTATAACATTATAACGTATTACGTTATATAGTATAACGTTATATGCTATAACGTTATATCGTAGTACGGTATATAGTATTTTGTTATAACGTATTATGTTATATAGTATAACGTTATATAGTATAACGTTATATGGAATAACGTTATAACGTATTACGTTACATAGTATACCGTTATATGGAATAACATTATAACGTATTTCGTTATATAGCATATCATTATATGGTATAACGTTATAACGTATTACGTTATATAGTATACCGTTATATATTATAACGTTATATATTATAACGTTATAACGTATTACGTTATGTAGTATAACGTTATGTTGCCTAACGATTTAACGTATAACGTTATATAGTATAACGTTATATAGTATAACGTTATAACGTATTACGTTATGTAGTATAAAGTTACAACGTAGTACGTTATATAGTATAACGTTATACAGTATAACGTTATATGGTATAACGATATAACGTATTACGTTATATACTATAACGTTATAACG
>JACXIP010003587.1:0-10758 GCA_014737485.1 Bombus picipes
CTAAGCGTCATTTCCTTCCCGAATGAGATATTTCGACGTTTAAGCGCTCTTTCCACACCATTTTTCGCGCCAAATGTGATGCACGCCCGTTTCAACTTCGAAAGAGGCCCAAGAGCTCTCAAATGGCGCCGATTTTGTCGATTTTGACGAAAACTAAGCGTCATCTCCTTCCTGATTGAGATATTTCGACGTTTAAGCGATCTTTTCACTCCATTTTACGCGCCAAATGTGATGCTATCCCATTTCATCGTCGAAACAAACCGAGCAGCTCGCAAATCGTGACGATTTCGCCGATCTTGACCAAAACTAACCGCCATTTCCTTACCGATTGAGATATTTCGATGTTTAAGGGCTCCTTTCACTCCATTTTACGCGCCAAACGTGATGCTCGCACGTTTCATCGTCAAAACAAGCCGGGCAGCTCGTAAGTCGCGTCGATTTCGTCGATTTTGATAAAAACTAAGAGTCATTTCCTTGCCAATTGAGATATTGCGCCGTTTATGCGCTCCTTTCACACCATTTTACGCGCCAAATGTGATGCTCGCCCGTTTCATCGTCGAAACAAGCCGAGCAGCTCGCAAATCGCGTCGATTTCGTCGATTGTGATAAGAACTAACCGTCATTTGCTTCACGACTAAGAAATTTCGACGTTTAAACGTACTTTTGACTGCATTTTACGCGGCAAATGTGGTGCTCGCCCGTTTCATCTTCGAAACAAGCCCAACAGCTCGCAAACGGCGACGATTTCGTCGATTTTGACGAAAACTATTCGTCATTTGCTTCCCGACTGAGATATTTCGACGTTTCAAAGCACTTTTCACTCCATTTTACGCGCCAAATGTGATGCTCGCACGTTTCATCTTCGAAACAAGCCCAACAGCTCGCAAACGGCGACGATTTCGACGATTTTGACGAAAACTAAGCGACATTTCCTTCCCGACTGAGATATTTCGACGTTTAAGCGCTCTTTCCACACCATTTTACGCGCCAAATCTGATGCACGCCCGTTTCATCTTCGAAAGAGGCCCAAGAGCTCTTAAATGGCGCCGATTTCGTCGATTTTGACAAAAACTAAGCGTCATTTCCTGCCTGATTGAGATATTTCGACGTTTAAGCGCTCTTTTCACTCCATTTTACGCGCCAAATGTTATGCACGCCCGTTTCATCTTCGGAAGAGGCCCAAGAGCTCGCAAATGGCGTCGATTTCGTCGATTTTGACGAAAATTATTCGTCATTTGCTTCCCGACTGAGATATTTCGACGTTTCAAAGCACTTTTCACTCCATTTTACGCGCCAAATGTGATGCTGGCCCGTTTCATCTTCGAAACAAGCCCAGCAGCTCGCAAATGGCGTCGATTTCGTCGATTTTGACAACAACTACGCGTCATTTCCTTCCCGATTGAGATATTGCGACGTTTAAGCGCTCCTTTCACTCCATTTTACGCGCCACATATGATACTCGCCCGTTTCATCGTCAAAGCAAGCCGAGGAGCTCGCAAATCGTGACGATTTCGTCGATCTTGACCAAAACTAACCGCCATTTCCTTCCCGATTGAGATATTTCGATGTATAAGGGCTCCTTTCAGTCTGTTTTACGCGCCAAATGTGATGCTCGCCAGTTTCATCGTCAAAACAAGCCGAGCAGCTCGCAAACGGCGACGATTTCGTTGATTTTGACGAAAACTATTCGTCATTTGCTTCCCGACTGAGATATTTCGACGTTTAAAAGCACTTTTCGCTCCATTTAACGCGCCAAATGTGATGCTCGCCCGTTTCATCCTCGAAACAAGATCAACAGCTCGCACATCGTGACGATTTCGTCGATCTTGACGAAAACTAAGCGTCATTGCCTTCCCGATTGAGATATTTCGACGTTTAAGCGCTCCTTTCACTCCATTTTACGCGCCAAATGTGATGCTCGCCCATTTCATCGTCGAAACAAGCCGAGCAGCTAGCAAATCGTGACGATTTCGTCGATCTTGACCGAAACTAACCGCCATTTCCTTCCCGATTGAGATATTTCGATGTTTAAGGGCTCCTTTCACTCCATTTTAAGCGCCAAATGTGATGCTCGCCCGTTTCATCTTCGAAAGAGGCCCAAGAGCTCTCAAATAGCGACGATTTCGTCGATTTTGACGAAAACTAAGCGTCATTTCCTTCCCGATTGAGATATTTCGAAGTTCAAGCGCTCCTTTCACTCCATTTTACGCGCCACATATGATACTCGCCCGTTTCATCGTCAAAGCAAGCCGAGGAGCTCGCAAATCGCGTCGATTTCGTCGATTGTGATAAGAACTAACCGTCATTTGCTTCCCGACTAAGAAATTTCGACGTTTAAACGCACTTTTGACTCCATTTTACGCGGCAAATGTGATGCTCGCCCGTTTCATCGTCGAAACAAGCCGAACAGCTAGCAAATCGTGACGATTTCGTCGATTTTGACGAAAACTATTCGTCATTTCCTTCCCGATTGAGATATTTCGACGTTTAAGCGCTCCTTTCAATCCATTTTACGCACCAAATGTGATGCTCGCCCGTTTCATCTTCGAAAGGGGCCCAAGAGCTCTAAAATGGCGACGATTTCGTCGATTTTGACGGAAACTAAGCGTCATTTCCGCCCCGATTGTGATATTTCGACGTTTAAGCGTTCCTTTCACTCCATTTTACGCGCCAAATGTGATGCTCGCCCGTTTCATCGTCGAAACAAGCCCAACAGCTCTGAAATGGGGCCGATTTCGTCGATTTTGACGAAAACTAAGCGTCAGATCCTTCCGGATTGAGATATTTCGACGTTTAAGCGATCGTTTCACTCCATTTTGCGCGCCAAATGTGAAGCACGCCCGTTTTAGCGTCGAAACAAGTCCAACAGCTCTGAAATGGCGGCGATTTCGTCGTTTTTGACGAAAACTAAGCGTCATTTCATTCCTAATTGAGATATTTCGACGTTTAAGCGCTCTTTTCACTCCATTTTACGCGCCAAATGTGATGCTAGCCCATTTCATCGTCGAAACAAACCGAGCAGCTCGCAAATCGTGACGATTTCGTCGATCTTGACCAAAACTAACCGCCATTTCCTTCCCGATTGAGATATTTCGATGTATAAGGGCTCCTTTCAGCCTGTTTTACGCGCCAAATGTGATGCTCGCCCGTTTCATCCTCGAAACAAGATCAACAGCTCGCACATCGTGACGATTTCGTCGATCTTGACGAAAACTAAGCGTCATTGCCTTCCCGATTCTGATATTTCGACGTTTAAGCGCTCCTTTCAATCCACTTTACGCACCAAATGTGATGCTCGCCCGTTTCATCTTCTAAAGCGGCCCAAGAGCTCTCAAATGGCGACGATTTCGTCAATTTTGACGAAAACTAAGCGTCATTTCCGCTCCGATTGAGATATTTCGACGTTTAACCGATCGTTTCACTTCATTTTCGCACCAAATGTGAAGCACGCCCGTTTTAGCATCGAAACAAGCCCAACAGCTAGCAAATGGCGACGATTTCGTCGATCTTGACCAAAACTAACCGCCATTTCCTTCCCGATTGAGATATTTCGATGTTTAAGTGCTAATTTCACGCCATTTTACGCGCCAAATGTAATGCTCGCACGTTTCATCGTCAAAACAAGCCGAGCAGCTCGTAAATCGCGTCGATTTCGTCGATTTTGATAAAAACTAAGCGTCATTTCCTTCCCAATTGAGATATTGCGACGTTTAAGCGCTCCTTTCACTCCATTTTACGCGCCAAATGTAATGCTCGCCCGTTTCATCTTCGAAACAAGCCCAACAGCTCGCAAACGGCGACGATTTCGACGATTTTGACGAAAACTAAGCGACATTTCCTTCCCGAATGAGATATTTCGACGTTTAAGCGCTCTTTCCACAGCATTTTACGCGCCAAATGTGATGCACGCCCGTTTCATCTTCGAAAGAGGCCCAAGAGCTCGCAAGTGGCGACGATTTCGTCGATTTTGACGAAAACTAAGCGTGATTTCCATCCTCATTGTGATATTGCGAAGTTTAAGCGTTCCTTTCACTCCATTTTACGCGCCAAATGTGATGCTCGCCCGTTTCATCGTCGAAACAAGCCGAGCACCTAGCAAATCGTGACGATTTCGTCGATCTTGACCAAAACTAACCGCCATTTCCTTCCCGATTGGGATATTTCGATGTTTAAGGGCTCCTTTCACACCATTTTGCGCGCCAAATGTGATGCTCGCACGTTTCATCGTCAAAACAAGCCGAGCACCTCGTAAATCGCGTCGATTTCGTCGATTTTGATAAAAACTAAGCGTCATTTCCTTCCCGATTGAGATATTGCGACGTTTAAGCGCTCGTTTCACTCCATTTTACGCGCCAAATGTGATGCTCGCCCGTTTCATCGTCGAAACAAGCCGAGCAGCTAGCAAATCGCGTCGATTTCGTCGATTTTGATAAAAACTAATCGTCATTTCCTTCCCGATTGAGATATTGCGACGTTTAAGCGGTCCTTTCACTCCATTTTACGCGCCAAATGTGATGCTCGCCCGTTTCATCGTCAAAGCAAGCCGAGCAGCTCGCAAATCGTGACGATTTCGTCGATCTTGACCGAAACTAACCGCCATTTCCTTCCCGAGTGAGGTGTTTCGATGTTTAAGGGCTCCTTTCACTCCATTTTGCGCGCCAAATGTGATGCTCGCCAGTTTCATCGTCAAAACAAGCCGAGCACTCGCAAATCGCGTCGATTTCGTCGATTGTGATAAGAACTAACCGTCATTTGCTTCCCGACTAAGAAATTTCGACGTTTAAACGCACTTTTGACTCCATTTTACGCACCAAATGTGATGCTCGCCCGTTTCATCTTCGAAAGGGGCCCAAGAGCTCTCAAATGGCGACGATTTCGTCGATTTTGACGGAAACTAAGCGTCATTTCCGCCCCGATTGTGATATTTCGACGTTTAAGCGCTCCTTTCACTCCATTTTACGCGTCAAATGTGATACTCGCCCGTTTTAGCGTCGAAACAAGCCCAACAGCTCTGAAATGGCGCCGATTTCGTCGATTTTGACGAAAACTAAGCGTCATTTCCTTCCTAATTGAGATATTTCAACGTTTAAGCGCTCTTTTCACTCCATTTTACGCGCCAAATGTGATGCTAGCCCGTTTCATCGTCAAAGCAAGCCGAGCAGCTCGCAAATCGTGACGATTTCGTCGATCTTGACCAAAACTAACCGCCATTTGCTTCCCGATTGAGATATTTCGATGTTTAAGGGCTCCTTTCAGTCCGTTTTACGCGCCAAATGTGATGCTCGCCAGTTTCATCGTCAAAACAAGCCGAGCAGGTCGCACATCGTGACGATTTCGTCGATCTTGACCAAAACTAACCGCCATTTCCTTCCCGATTGAGATATTGCGACGATTAAGCGCTCGTTTCACTCCATTTTACGCGCCAAATGTGATGCTCGCCCGTTTCATCGTCGAAACAAGCCGAGCAGCTAGCAAATCGCGTCGATTTCGTCGATTTTGATAAAAACTAATCGTCATTTCCTTCCCGATTGAGATATTTCGACGTTTAAGCGCTCCTTTCACTCCATTTTGCGCGCCAAATGTGATGCTCGCCAGTTTCATCGTCCAAACAAGCCGAGCACTCGCAAATCGCGTCGATTTCGTCGATTGTGATAAGAACTAACCGTCATTTGCTTCCCGACTAAGAAATTTCGACGTTTAAGCGCACTTTTGACTCCATTTTACGCGCCAAATGTGATGCTCGCCCGTTTCATCTTCGAAACAAGCCCAACAGCTCTGAAATGGCGCCGATTTCGTCGATTTTGATGAAAACTATACGTCATTTCCTTCCCGTTTGAGATATTTCGACGTTTAAGCGCTCCTTTCAATCCATTTTACGCACCAAATGTGATGCTCGCCCGTTTCATCTTCGAAAGGGGCCCAATAGCTCTCAAATGGCGACGATTTCGTCGATCTTGAACAAAACTAACCGCCATTTCCTTCCCGATTGAGATAGTTCGATGTTTAATGCCTCCTTTCAGTCCGTTTTACGCGCCAAATGTGATGCTCGCCAGTTTCATCGTCAAAGCAAGCCGAGCAGCTCGCACATCGTGACGATTTCGTCGATTTTGACGGAAACTAAGCGTCATTTCCGCACCGATTGTGATATTTCGATGTTTAAGGGCTCCTTTCACTCCATTTTTCGCGCCAAATGTGATGCTCGCACGTTTCAACGTCAAAACAAGCCGAGCAGCTCGTAAATCGCGTCGATTTCGCCGATTTCGTCGATTTTGAAAAAAACTAAGCGTCATTTCCTTCACAATTGAGATATTGCGATATTTAAGCGCTCCTTTCACTCCATTTTATGCGCCAAATGTGATGCTCGCCCGTTTCATCGTCGAAACAAGCCGAGCAGCTAGCAAATCGTGACGATTTCGTCGATCTTGACCAAAACTATCCGCCATTTCCTTCCCGATTGAGATATTTTGATGTTTAAGGGCTCCTTTCACACCATTTTACGCGCCAAATGTGATGCTCGCCTGTTTCATCGTCGAAACAAGCCTTACAGCGCGCTAGTCGCGACGATTTCGTCGATCTTGACCAAAACTAACCGCCATTTCCTTCCCGATTGAGATAGTTCGATGTTTAATGGCTTCTTTCACTCCATTTTACGCGCCAAATGTGATGCTCGCACGTTTCATCGTCAAAACAAGCCGAGCAGATCGTAAATCGCGTCGATTTCGTCGATTTCGTCGATTTTGATAAAAACTAAGCGTCATTTCCTCCCCAATTGAGATATTTCGACGTTTAAGCGCTCCTTTCTCTCCATTTTACGCGCCAAATGTGATGCTCGCCCGTTTCATGGTTGAAACAAGCCGAGGAGCTAGCAAATCGCGACAATTTCGTCGATCTTGTCCGAAACTAACCGCCATTTCCTTCCCGATTGAGATATTTCGATGTTTAAGGGCTCCTTTCTCTCCATTTTATGCGCCAAATGGGATGCTCGCCAGTTTCATCGTCAAAACAAGCCGAGCAGCTCACAAATCGCGTCGATTTCGTCGATTGTGATAAGAACTAACCGTCATTTGCTTCCCGACTAAGAAATTTCGACGTTTAGACGCACTTTTGACTCCATTTTACGCGGCAAATGTGATGCTCGCCCGTTTCATCTTCGAAACAAGCCCAACAGCTCGCAAACGGCGACGATTTCGTCGATTTTGACGAAAACTAAGCGTCATTTCCTTCCCGATTGAAATATTGCGACGTTTAACCGATCGTTTCACTCCATTTTCGCACCAAATGTGAAGCACGCCCGTTTTAGCATCGAAACAAGCCCAACAGCTCGCAAATGGCGACGATTTCGTCGATTTTGGCAACAACTATGCGTCCTTTCCTTCCCGATTGAGATATTGCGACGTTTAAGCACTCCTTTCACTCCATTTTACGCGCCACATATGATACTCGCCCGTTTCAGCGTCGAAACAAGCCGAGCAGCTCGCAAATCGCGTCGATTTAGTCGATTGTGATGAGAACTAACCGTCATTTGCTTCCCGACTGAGATATTTCGACGTTTCAAAGCACTTTTCACTCCATTTTACGCGCCACATATGATCCTCGCCCGTTTCATCGTCGAAACAAGCCGAGCAGCTCGCAAATCGTGACGATTTCGTCGATCTTGAACAAAACTAACTGCCATTTCCTTCCCGATTGAGATATTTCGATGTTTAAGGGCTCCTTTCACTCCATTTTACGCGCCAAATGTGATGCTCGCACGTTTCATCGTCAAAACAAGCCGAGCAGCTCGTAAATCGCGTCGATTTCGTCGATTTCGTCGATTTTGATAAAAACTAAGCTTCATTTCCTTCCCAATTGAGATATTGCGACGATTAAGCGCTCCTTTCACTCCATTTTACGCGCCCAATGTGATGCTCGCACGTTTCATCGTCAAAACAAGGCGAGCAGCTCGTAAATTGCGTCGATTTCGTCGATTTCGTCGATTTTGATAAAAACTAAGCGTCATTTCATCTACAATTGAGGTATTGCGACGTTTAAGCGCTCCTTTCACTCCATTTTACGCGCCAAATGTGATGCTCGCCCGTTTCATCGTCGAAACAAGCCGAGCAGCTCGTAAATCGCGTCGATTTCGTCGACTTCGTCGATTTTGATAAAAACTAAGCGTCATTTCCTCCCCAATTGAGGTATTGCGACGTTTAAGCGCTCCTTTCACTCCATTTTACGCGCCAAATGTGATGCTCGGCCGTTTCATCGTCGAAACAAGCCGAGGAGCTAGCAAATCGAGACGATTTCGTCGATCTGGACCGAAACTAACCGCCATTTCCTTCCCGATTGAGATATTTCGATATTTAAGGGCTCCTTTCACTCCAGTTTACGCGCCAAATGGGATGCTCGCCAGTTTCATCGTCAAGACAAGCCGAGACGCTCGCAAATCGCGTCGATTTCGTCGATTGTGATAAGAACTAACCGTCATTTGCTTCCCGACTAAGAAATTTCAACGTTTAAACGAAACTTTTGACTCCATTTTACGCGGCAAATGTGATGCTCGCCCGTTTCATCTTCGAAACAATCCCAACAGCTCGCAAACGGCGACGATTTCGTCGAATTTGACGAAAACTATTCGTCATTTGCTTCCCGACTGAGATATTTCGACGTTTCAAAGCACTTTTCACTCCATTTTACGCGCCAAATGTGATGCTCGCCCGTTTCATCTTCGAAACAAGCCCAACAGCTCGCAAACGGCGACGATTTCGTCGATTTTGACGAAAACTAAGCGTCATTTCCTTCCCGACTGAGATATTTCGACGTTTAAGCGCTCCTTTCAATCCATTTTACCCACCAGATGTGATGCTAGCCCGTTTCGTCGTCCAAACAAGCACAACAGCTCGCAAATGGCGACGATTTCGTCGATTTTGACGAAAACTAAGCGTGATTTTCTTCCTCATTGAGATCTTTCGACGTTTAAGCTATCTTTTCACTCCATTTTACGCGCCAAATGTGAAGCACATCCGTTTTAGCGTCGAAACAAGCCCAACAGCTCGCAAATGGCGACGATTTCGTCGATTTTGACGAAAACTATTCGTCATTTGCTTCCCGACTGAGATATTTCGACGTTTCAAAGCACTTTTCACTCCATTTCTCGCACCAAATGTGATGCTCACCCGTTTCGTCGTCCAAACAAGCCCAACAGCTCGCAAATGGCGTCGATTACGTCGATTTTGACAAAAACTGAGCGCCATTTCCTTCCCGATTGAGATATTGCGACGTTTAAGCGCTCCTTTCACTCCATTTTACGCACCAAATGTGATGCTCGCCCGTTTCATCGTCGAAACAAGCCGAGCTGCTAGCAAATCGTGACGATTTCGTCGATCTTGACCAAAACTAACAGCTATTTCCTTCCCGATTGAGATATTTCGATGTTTAGTGGCTCCTTTCACTCCATTTTATGCGCCAAATGTGATGCTCGCCCGTTTCATCTTCGAAACAAGCCCAACAGCTCTCAAATGGCGACGATTTCGTCGATTTTGACAAAAACTAATCGTCATTTCCTTCCTGATTCAGATATTTCGACGTTTAAGCGCTCTTTTCACTCCATTTTACGCGCCAAGTCTGATGCGCGACCGTTTCGGCGACGATACAAGCCGAACGGGTCGCAAATCTGGACGATTTCGTCGATTTTGACGAAAACTAAGTGTGATTTCCTTACTCACTGTTTTATTTCGACGTTTAAGCGCCCTTTTCACTCCATTTTCGCGCCAAATGTGATGCACGCCCGTTTTCGCGTCGAAACAAGCCGAGCAACTCTCAACTCGCGAAGACTTCGTCTATTTTGACGAAAACTAAGTGTCAATTCCTTCCCGATTGAGATATGTCGACGTTTAAGCGCCCTTTTCACTCCATTTTACGCGCCAAATGTGTTGCACGCCCGTTTCATCGTCGAAACAAGCCCAGCAGCTCGCAAACGGCGACGATTTCGTCTATTTTGACGAAAAGTAAGCGTCATTTCCTTCCCGACTGAGATATTGCGACGTTTAAGCGCTCCATTCATTCCATTTTACGCGCCAAATGTGATGCTCGCACATTTCATCGTCGAAACAAGCCAAACAACTCGCGAATGGCGTCGATTTCGTCGATTTTGACGAAAACTAAGCGTGATTTCCTTACTCACTGTTTCATTTCGACGTTTAAGCGCCCTTTTCACTCCATTTTCGCGCCAAATGTGACGCACGCCCGTTTTAGCGTCGAAACAAGCCGAGCAACTCTCAACTCGCGACGATTTCGTCTATTTTGACGAAAAGTATGCGTCATTTCCTTCCCGACTGAGATATTGCGACGTTTAAGCGCTCCATTCATTCCATTTTACGCGCCAAATGTGATGCTCGCACATTTCATCTTCGAAACAGGCCCAACAGCTCTCAAATGGCGACGATTTCGTCGATTTTGGAGAAAACTGAGCGTCATTTCCTTCCCGATTGAGATATTGCGAAGTTTAAGCGCTCTTTTCACTCCATGTTACGAGCCAAATGTCATGCAGGCCCGTTTCATCTTCGAAACAAGCCCAACAACTCTCAAATGGCGACGATTTCGTCGATTTTGGCGAAAACTAAGCGTCATTTCCTTCCCGATTGAGATATTTCGATGTTTAAGCGCTCTTCTCACTCCATTTTACGCGCCAAGTGTGATGCACGACCGTTTTAGCGTCGATAGCCGAACGTTTCGCAAATCTGGACGATTTCGTCGATTTTGACGAAAACTAAGCGTGAT
>JACXIP010003588.1:0-10918 GCA_014737485.1 Bombus picipes
TATAACGTTATATGATATAACGTTATAACGTATTACGTTATATAGTATCACGTTATATAGTATAACTTGATAACGTATTATGCAATATACTATAACGCTATAACGTATTATGTTATATAGTATCACGTTATATGGTATAACGTTATAACGTATTACGTTACATATTATAACGCTATAACGTGTTACGTTATATAGTACATCGCTATAGCATATTACGTTATATAATATAACGTTATATGGTTTAACGTTATAACGTATTACGTTATATAGTATTACGTTATATAGTATAACTTTATAACGTATTATGATATGTACTATAACGCTATAACGTATTATGTTATATCGTATAACGTTATATGGTATAACGTTATAACGTACTACGCTATATAGTATAACGCATTAACGTATTACGTTATATAGTATAGTGTTATATGGTATAACGTTATAAGGAATTATATTATATAGTATAAGGTTATTTGGTATAACCTCATAACGTATTACGTTATATAGTATAACGCTATAACCTATTACGTTATATAGTATATCGTTATATGGTATAACGTTATAACGTATTACATTATAAAGTATTACATTATATAGTTTAACGTTATAGCATATTACGTTATATAGTATAATGTTCTATGGTATAATTTTATAACGTATTTCGTTATATAGTATAACGTTATATGGTATAACGTTATAAGGTATTATGTTATACAGAATAACGTTATATGGTATAACGTTATGACGTATTACGTTATATTGTATAACGTTACATCGTATGATGTTATATAGCATAACGATTTATGGTATAACGTTATATCGTATTTCGTTATAGAGTATAACGCTATAACGTGTTACGTTATATAGTATAACGCTATAGCATATTACGTTATATAATATAACGTTATATGGTATAACGTTATAACGTATTACGTTATGTAGTATAACTTGATAACGTATTATGCTATATACTATAACGCCATAACGTATTATGTTATACCGTATAACGTTATATGGTATAACGTTATAACGTACTACGCCATATAGTATAACGCATTAACGTATTACGTTGTATAGTATAACGTTATATAGTATAACGTTATATGGTATAACGTTATAACGTATTACGTTATATATTATAACGTTATATGGTATAACGTTGTAAGGTATTATATTATATAGTATAAGGTTATTTGTTATAACCTCATAACGTATTACGGTATATAGTATAACGTTATAACGTATTATGTTATATAGTATAACGTTATATGGTATAACGTTATAACGTATTACGTTATATAGTATAACGCTATAACGTATTACGTTATATAGTATAACGTTATATGGTATAACGTTATAACGTATTACGTTATATAGTATCACGTTATATAGTATAACTTGATAACGTATTATGCAATATACCATAACGCTATAACGTATTATGTTATATAGTATCACGTTATATGGTATAACGTTATAACGTATTACGTTACATATTATATCGCTATAACGTGTTACGTTATATAGTATAACGCTATAGCATATTACGTTATATACGATACCGCTATATGGTATAACGTTATAACGTATTACGTTATGTAGTATAACGTTATATGGTATAACGTTATAACGTATTACGTTATGTAGTATAACGTTATAACGTATTACGTTATATAGCATAACGATATATTGTATGATGTTATAACGTATTACGTTATACAGTATTACGTTATAACGTAATATGTTATGTAGTATAACGTTATATGGTATAACTTTATAACGTATTATGTTATATAGTATAACGTTATATGGTATAACGTTATAACGTATTACGTTATATAGTATAACTTTGTAACGTATTGTGTTATATAGTATAACGTTATATGGTATAACGTTATAACGTATTACGTTACATATTATATCGCTATAACGTGTTACGTTATATAGTTTAACGCTATAGCATATTACGTTATATAGTATAACGTTATATGGTATAACGTTATAACGTATTACGTTACACAGTATAACGCTATAACGTATTACGTTATATAGTATTAGGATATAACGTATTATGTTATATAGTATAACGTTATATGGTTCAACGTTATAACTTATTTCGTTGTATAGTATAACGTTATGTGGTATAACGTTATAACGTATTACGTTATACAGTATAACGTTATATGGCATAACGTTATAACGTATTATGTTTTATGGTATAACGTTATATGGTATAACGTTATAACATATTACGTTACATAGTATAACTTTATAACGTATTATGTTTTATAGTATAACGTTATATGGTATAACGTTATAACGTATTAAGTTACATAGTATAACTTTATAACGTATTATGTTATATAGTATAACGTTTTATGGTATAACGTTATGACGTATTACGTTACATAGTATAACGCTATAACGTATTACGTTATATAGTATAACGTTATAGCATATTACGTTATATAGTATAACGTTATATAGTATAACTTTATAACGTATTAAGTTATATAGTATAACGTTATATGGTATAACGTTATAACGTACTACGCTATATAGTATAACGCATTAACGTATTACGTTATATAGTATAACGTTATATGGTATAACGTTATAACATATTACGTTATATAGTATAGCGCTATAACGTGCTACGTTATATAGTATAACGCTATAGCATATTACTTTATATAATATAACGTTATATGCTATAACGTTATAACGTATTACGTTATATAGTATTACGTTATATAGTATAACTTTATAACGTATTATGATATATACTATAACGCTATAACGTATTATGTTATATCGTATAACGTTATATGGTATAACGTTATAACGTACTACGCTATATAGTATAACGCATTAACGTATTACGTTATATAGTATAACGTTATATGGTATAACGTTGTAACATATTACGTTTTATAGTATAACGTTATATGGTATAACGTTGTAACGTATTATATTATATAGTATAAGGTTATTTGGTATAACCTCATAACGTATTACGGTATATAGTATAACGTTATAACGTATTATGTTATATAGTATAACGTTATATGGTATAACGTTATAACGCATTACGTTATATAGTATAACGCTATAACGTATTACGTTATATAGTATAACGTTATAACGTATTATGTTATATAGTATAACATTAAGTGGTATAACGCTATAACGTATTACGTTATATAGTATAACGTTATAACGTATTATGTTATATAGTATAACGTTATATGGTATAACGTTATAACGTATTACGTTATATAGTATAACGCGATAACGTATTACGTTATATAGTATTGCGTTATACCGTATTATGTTATATAGTATAACGTTATATGGTATAACGTTAGAACGTATTACATTATAACGTATTACATTATATAGTATAAAGCTATAACGTATTACGTTATATAGTATAACGTTATATCGTATTATGTTATACAGAATAACGTTATATGGTATAACGTTATAATGTATAACGTTTTATAGTATAACGTTATATGGTATAACGATATAACGTATTATGTTATATAGTATTACGTTATATAGTATAACTTTATAACGTATTATGATATATACTATAACGCTATAACGTATTATGTTATATCGTATAACGTTATAACGTATTATGCTATATAATATAACGCAATAACGTGTTACGTTATATAGTATAACGCTATAGCATATTACGTTATATAGTATAACGATATATGGTATAACGTTATAACGTATTACGTCATATAGTATAACGTTATATGGTATAACGTTATATGATATAACGTTTTAACGTATTATGTTACATAGTATAAAGTTATATGGTATAACGTTATAACGTATTACGTTATATAGTATAACGTTATATCGTATTATGTTAATTAGTATAACGTTTTATGGTATAACGTCATAACGTATTACGTTAAATAGTATAACGTTATATTGTATAACGTTATATTGTATGACGTTATAACGTAATACGTTATATAGTATAACGTTATTACGTATTACATTATATAGTATAACGATATAACGTATTACGTTATATAGTATAACGTTATAACGTATTACGTTATATAGTATATCGTTATATGGTATAACGTTACAACGTATTACGTTGTATAGTATAACATTATATGGTATAACGTTATAAAGTATTATGTTATATCATATAACGCTATAACGTACTACGTTATATAGTATAACGTTATATTGAATGACGTATTAACGTATAACGTTATATAATATAACGTTATAACGTATTATATTATACAGTATAACGTTATATGGTATATCGTTATAACGTATTACGTTATATAGTATAACGCTATAACGTATTACGTTATATAGTATTACGTTATACCGTATTATGTTATATAGTATAACGTTATATGGTATAACGTTATAACGTATTACGTTATATGATATAACGTTATAACGTATTACGATATATAGTATAACGTTATATGGTATAACGTTATAACGTATTACGTTATGTAGTATAACGTTATAGCGTATTACGTTATATAGTCTAACGTTATATGGTATAACGTTGTAACGTATTATATTATATAGTATAAGGTTATTTGGTATAACCTCATAACGTATTACGGTATATAGTATAACGTTATAACGTTTTATGTTATATAGTATAACGTTATATGGTATAACGTTATAACGTATTACGTTATATAGTATAACGCTATAACGTATTACGTTATATAGTATAACGTTATAACGTATTATGTTATATAGTATAACGTTATATGGTATAACGTAATAACGTATTACGTTATATAGTATAACGCTATAACGTATTACGTTATATATTATTACGTTATACCGTATTATGTTATATAGTATAACGTTATATGGTATAACGTTATAACGTATTACCTTATATGATATAACGTTATAACGTATTACGTTATATAGTATAACGTTATATGGTATAACGTTATAACGTATTACGTTATGTAGTATAACGTTATAACGTATTACGTTATATAGTATAACGATATGTTGTATGACGTTTTAACGTATTACGTTATACAGTATTACGCTATAGCATATTGCGTTATATAGTATAACGTAATATGGTATGACGTTACAATGTTATATGTAACATAGTATATCGTTATATTGTATAACGCTATAACGTATTACGTTATGTAGTATAACGTTATAACGTATTACGTTATATAGTATAACGTTATATTGTATGACGTTATAACGTATTACCTTATATAGTATAATTTTATAACGTATTGTGTTATATAGTATAAAGTTATATGGTATAACGCTATAACGTATTACGTTATAAACTATAACGCTATAGCATATTTCTTTATATAGTATAACGTTATATGGTATAACGTTATAATGTAATATCTTATATAGTATATCGTTATATGGTATAACGTTATAACGTATTACGTTATATAGTATAACGTTAGATTCTATAACGTTATATTGTATGACCTTATAACGTATTACGTTATATAGTATAACGTTATTACGTATTAAATAATATAGTATAACGCTATTACGTATTACGTTATATAGTATAACGTTATAACGTATTACGTTATATACTATAACGCTAGAGCATATTGCGTTATATAGTATATCGTTATATGGTACAACCTTATAACGTATTACGTTATATAATTATAACGTTATAACGTATTACGTTAAATATTATAACGTTGTATGGTATAAGGTTATAATCTATTACGTTATATGGTATAACGTTATAACGTATTGCGTTATATAGTATAACGTTATACTATATAACGCAATACGTCATAACGTTCTACTACATAACGTAATACGTAGTAGCGTTATACCATACGACGTTATACTATATAACGTAATACGTTATAACGTTATCCCATATAACGTTATACTAAATAATGCAATATGCTATAGCGTTATAGTATATAACGTAATACGTTATAACGTTATACTGTATAACGTAATACGTTATAGCGTAATACTATATAATGTTATACGTTATAATGTAATACGTTATAACGTTATACCATATAACGTTGTACTATATAACGTTATGCGTTATAACGTCATGCAATATCACGTTATACAATATAACGTTATACTATATAATGCAATACGTTATAACGTTATACCAAATAACGTAATACGTTATATCGTTATGCTATTGAACATAATAAGTTACAACATTATACTGCATAACGTAATACGTTATTACGTTATACCATATAACGGTAAACTATATAAGCTAGCACGTTATAATGTTATACTATATAACGTAATAAGTTATAACGGTATTGCTTATGACGGTATACTAAATAACGTGGTACGTTATAACGTTATATTATATAACGTTATACCATATAACGTTACACTATTTAACGTGAAACGTTACAACGTTATACTATTTAACGTAATAAGTTGTAACGTTATACTATATAACGTTATACGTTATAACGTTATTGTTTCAAACGGTATACTAAATAACGTAATACATTATAACGTTATACTGTATAACGTAGAACGTTATAATGTTATACGATATAACATTACACTATATTACGTTATACTATACAATGTAATACGTTATAACGTTACACTAAATAACGTTATACTATATAACGTAATGCGTTATAACGTTATACTATATAACATAATACGTTATAACGTTATACTATATAACGTAATACGTTGTAATGTTATACAATATAACGTAAAACGTTATAACGTTATAGTTTATAACGGTATACTAAATAGCGTGATACGTTATAACGTCATAGTATATAACGTAATACCTTATAGCGTTATACTATATAACGTAATACGTTATAACGTTATACTATATAATGTAATATGTTATAACGTTATACTATATACCTTTATACTATATAACGTAATACATTATAACGTTCTACAATATAACATTATACTATATATCGTAACACGTTATAACGTTATATCATATACCGGTATACTACATAACGTAAAACGTTATAACGTTATACTATATAACGTAATATGTTGTAACGTTATACTAAATAACGTAATACGTTATAACTTCATACAATATGACGTTATACCATTTAACGTTATACTATATATCGTAATACGTTATAGCGTTATACTGTAAAACATAATACGTTACAGCGTTATACCATTTAATATAATACGTTATATCGTTATACTATATTACGTAATACGTTATAACGTTATACCATATAACGGTGTACTATATAACGTAGTACGTTATAACGTTATACCATATAACATAATACGTAATAACGTTATACGATATAACGTATTACGTTATAGCCTTATATCATATATGGAAATACGTTACAACATTATGCCATATAACGTAATACGATGTAACGTTGTACCATATAACGTAATACGTTATAACGTTATACTATATAACGTAACACGTTTTAGCGTTATACCATGTAACGTATTACGTTATAGGGTTCTATCATATTTTGCAATATGTTAAAACGTTATACCATATAATGTAATACGATGTAACGTTAAACCACATAACTGTAGTATCGTAAAAAGATGATTAGAATTCGGTTAAGAATAGAAAAAACCGTGTCATCGCCGTTCTGTGGTTGATTGATATTGGGGAGCGCCGATGTGACTAAAGTCACCTTGTTCCTACAATGATATAGGAAAAAACTACAAACAATCTTAAAGCAGAAGAAAGGATCCAGGTTCAAGGAACGATGACGGAGAGGTCGGAAGTATGCTAGTCGAAACGAAAGTGTGTTGTAAGATTCAGAATTTATCGAGCCTTCGAAGGGTGGAGTCGTTAGAGTTGATGCAGTGTCAGTGGTTAGAGTTGTTAGTGAGAGAGGAAGAGAGACAGAAGGAGAGAGAGAGAGATAGAGAGAGAGGGAGAGTGTGCTACCAAGCAACTGTAAAGTTATTTGGTATAGATACAAGTACTGCACTTGGTTCCGGCTAGATAAGCGTCGCTCCTGTCCAACTGGTATTTGTGCAATTCATACGTTATTACTAAATTGTAATTTAGCGGGGAAAAATTTGTCTCGGTTATTTCACGACATTACATAACGTAAAATTTTATAACATTATGCCATATAACGTTTTATGTTATAACGTTATACCATATGTGGTTTAGGTTTTAATGTTTTGCCATATACCGCATTATGTTATAGCGTTATATCATACACCGCAATACGTTAAAGCGTAATACCATTTAATGTAATACGATATAACGTTATACCATGTAACGAAATACGTTATAACGTTATACCATATAACGTAATATGTTATAACGTTATACCATATAACGTTATACTATATAACGTAAAACGTTATAACGTTATACTATATAACGTAATACGTTATAACGTTATACTATATAACGTAAAACGTTATAACGTTATACTATATAACGTAAAACGTTATAACGTTATACTATATAACGTAAAACTTTATAACGTTATACTATATAACGTTATACCATATAACGTAATACGTTATAACGTTATACCATATAACGTTATACTATATAACGCAGTATGCTAAGAGCGTTATAGTAGAAAACGTAATACGTTATAGCGTTATACTATATAACGTAATACGTTATAACGTTATACCATATAACGTTATACTATATAAAGTAATAGGTTATAGCTTTATACCATATAACGTAATACGTTATAACGTTATACCATACAACGCTTTACGATATAACCTAATACGTTATAACGTTGTATTATATAACGAAATACGTTATAACGTTATACCATTTAACTTTAAACTATATAACATAATACGTTATAACGTTATACTATATAACGTAATACGTTATAACGTTATACCATATAACGTTATACTATATAACATAACACGTTATAACGTTATACAATATAACGTTATACTATATAACGTAATACGTTTTATCGTTATACTATATAACGTAATAAGTTATAGCGTTATACTATATAACGTAATACGTTCTAACCTTATTCCATATAACAGTATCCTATATAACGTAATGCGTGATAACGTTATCCCATATAACGTAATACATTATAACGTTATACAATATACCGTTATACTAAATAACGTAATACGTTATAACGTTATACTATATAACGTAATATGTTATAACGTTATACTGTATAACGTAATATGTTATAACGTTATACCATATAACGTTATACTATATAACGTAATACGTTATAACGTTATACTATATAACGTAATATGTTATAACGTTATACTCTATAACGTTATACCATATAACATTATACTATATAACGTAATACGATATAACGTTATGCTATATAGCGTTATACTATATAACGTAATATGCTATAGTATTATACTATATAACGTAATACGTTATAGCGTTATACTATATAACATTATACTATGTAACATAAAACGTTATAACGTTTTACTATATAACGTAATACGCTATAACCTTATACCATATAACGTTATACTACATAACGTAATACGTGATAGCGTTTTACTATATAACGTATTACGTTATAGCGTTATACTATATAACATAATACGTTATAACATTATACCATATAACGTTATACTATATAACATAATACGTTATAACGTTATACTATATAACGTGATACGTTATAACGTTATACCATATAACGTTAAACTATATAACATAATACGTTATAGCGTTATACTATATAACGTAATACGTTATCATGTTATACCGTACATCGTTATACTGTATAACGTAATACGTTATAACTTTAGACAATATAACGTTATACTATATAACATAATACGTTATAATGATATACTATATAACGTGATAGGTAATAACGTTATACCATATAACGTAATACGTTATAACGTTATACATTATAACGTTATACTATATAACATAATACGTTATAACGTTATGCTATATAACGTAATAAGTTATAGCGTTATACTATATAACGTAATACGTTATAACGTCATATCATATAACGTTATACTATATAACATAATACGTTATAACGTTATTCCATATAACGTTATACTATATAATATAATACGTTATAGCGTTATACGATATAACGTAATACGTTTTAACGTTATACCATATAACGTTATACTATATAACGTAATACGTTATCGTGTTATACCATATATCGTTATAATATATAACGTAATACGCTATAACGTTATTCCATATAACGCTATACTATATAATATAAAACGTTATAGCGTTATACTATATAATGTAATACGTTATCATGTTTTACCATATATCGTTACACTATATAACGTAATACGTCATCATGTTACACCATATATCGTTATACTGTATAACATAATACGTTATAACGTTATACTATATAATATAATACGTTATAGCGTTATACTATATAATGTAATACGTTATCATGTTTTACCATATATCGTTATACTATATAACGTAATACGTCATCATGTTACACCATATATCGTTATACTGTATAACGTAATACGTTATTACTTTAGACCATATAACGTTAAACTATATAACATAATACGCTATAACGTTATTCCATATAACGTTATACTATATAATATAATACGTTATAGCGTTATACTATATAATGTAATACGTTATCATGTTTTACCATATATCGTTATGCGGTATAACGTAATACGTTATAACTTTAGACCATATAACGTTACACTATATAACATAATACTTTATAACGTTCTACCATATAACGTGATACGTTATAACGTTATACCATATAAGGTAATACGTTATAACGTTATACCATATAACGTTATACTATATAACGTAATACGTTATCATGTTACACCATATATCGTTATACTGTATAACGTAATACGTTATAACGTTATACCATATAACGTTATACTATATAACGTAATACGTTAT
>JACXIP010003589.1:0-11136 GCA_014737485.1 Bombus picipes
CAGATTTATGGCAGGTCCTTAGGCTAACTAGAAATATGCCTTGAAGATGTTGGGACAACTGGTAATTATCTTGTCCCAGGGTCAGGGTCTTTGTGTAGCGAGCCACGGAACTGACACCGTTGTAAAGTTTACTGCCGCGTGCCATTACATATATTATACGTATTATGCGACATATTTTAAAATTTCATTGTAATTCTTACGAGACTTGACTATCAGTTCATACAAACAAATTACATTAATTACAAATTACAATAACAAATTACATTAATTTCGTATGAAATATGCTTATTAAAAAGATATAATGAATATTAATACTTTGTTGGAAAATCATTTTGTTTAAATGACTTCGTGTAATCGTTTTGGCATATTAGAAATAATTTTGTTTTATATTCCTGCGTGTTACAATTCCGTTTTTCTATTAAATTGTTTTAATTCCGCTATTATACAATACATATACAGGGTGGTTGGTAACTGGTACTACAAGCAGAAAGGAATGATTCTACGTGAAAGAAGAAGTTGAAAATATAGAATAATAAATTTTTTTTTAATTTTTCCATCGAGACAACGATCTACAGTGAGATCCGTTATTACGAGACGCGATAAAGTGCTCGCGTACCGAGCGAAAATTCAAAATCGATTTTGTCGAAAACAAAGCCTCAAACGAAAAATTGTTATTCTATATTTTCGACTTCTTTTTTCGCGTAGAATCACCCCCTTTCCGCTTGTACTACCAGTTAGCAACCAGCCGGCATAGTACAAGTATACCTATGTCCTGTCGTGCTATTTTACAATTTTATTTTACAAATTGAAAAACTGTGATGTTAACCAGGACAAAGTAACCAGGAGAAAGTTTTGTCCACTTGCATCTTTTTTAACGAGACTTCATATTTGTGTTGGAAGCGCATATTAAATCTTTATTCACAAAGTGAATATGAAATGTGTCCATGCATAGATACGTAATGGGTTTTTTCTTCATTTTCTTTTTGTTTTTATTTTTAATTTGTGGTCTACAATTTGTCCAGCTGGACATTTGATAAATACGAAATGGTGACAGTGCATAAAAGTATATAGTATGTAATTTAGGAGAAAGGGCCACGAGACATTCATCGAGAAATAACACACGATACTGTTTATAACATTTCTTAAAATTTACTTTATTGGGTCTTTTGTTCACAGACTATTTGACAATTGATACAGTGGTTACGAAAAGTATTTGTACATATCCTTATTTTTTAATAAAACGTCCTTTATCGAGCACTATACATTTCATTTTCGTAGTATTAAATTTTTGCAGTTATACTGCTAATTGTAAATACGTTTTATAATAAATACGACGGTGTGCAAATATTTTTTGTAACTTTATGTTCTATTTTATATATCGTAAGAAATTTAGAGATGGTATAGATTATTATGAATTGTAACAAATAATGAACTCTCTTTTTTTCTCTGATGAGCTTCAACAAATTTTATTCTATGAATTGTATGGAAATTCCTTTTCTTCTAGTTTTATTATTTAAATCTCGGTACGAACTTTTCAAACAACCAAATAGTAATTTTGCATTATTAAATTTTTCACTTTATAATGGAATAATTTCCATATTCATCGTTTTGCTTATTAATTTCAAGCGAAATGTTATCCATTGAAGCGAGTTCGGTAACTTGTAACAAAAGATCGTTTATTTGCACGGTGGTTAGCGAATTAATGATAATTCAAATAACGATGGACTGTGATTTTGTCATCCGTAAAATCAATTTAACTTTGCTCTTTGTGATATGAAGGTTGATATGAAAGGCAGGATACGGACATAGAATTGTTACTAAGGCTGAGGTCACACGAGCGTTAAAGCAACGCAATGTCCGTTGTAACGGACATTATAACTACAGTCACAAGAACGTTATTTTTGTCCTCCGTAATTTTCTCACATCAATGTGCAGCAGATATCCATACGAATAAAATGGAGGATGTGGAATTTCGATTGTCGTTTCCGCTTTATTAAAAATCTGGAAGAAAAAACATAATTAAAAAAAAATAGTACTGGGTGTATTTTATAAACGGTTCAAGATTACTAGAAGTTGAATTTTACACACTTTATGACGAACTTCAAACTGGCGAGGAAAACCTTTTCAGTTATTTTCGCATGTCGCGGTCATCGTTTGATGAATTACTCGAGAGGCGAAAAGAAGTTTCCCGCTCGGATATTGGACTTTCGCTGGTTTGTGTAGGTCGTATTCTTGCGATATAACGAACGTGAATTCGCCGTGCGTGTAACCAGTCTTAAGTCTTAGAAAATTGTGTAACAGAATTCTAAAAGAAAGAAAATCGAGGGTAGGTAGATGTGTTAAGTAAGTACAGTTGTCTGGTTAAATTCTTATCATTGTTATCTTATTATTAAGTATGTCGGAGATGACGGGACATCGGGGCCTTTCTTTTGGAATTTTCGGGAAAATCCCCAATACTTTAGTCTAGACTATTTATTATAGCTGTACTTAAGTGATAAAACTTAGAAATAATTGTTATGATTTAATCCTATTATTTTTGTCCGAGATTTGCGACGGTGGGCTTGGGCTCGAGGTGACACAACTGATCGTCGAACGTAGCCACGGTCACGGGATGAACGTTTTTACCTAACAGAGAAGTGCCAATATTGCGGGACACACGTTGTATTAACAATCAAACCCCGGGCAGGAGCAATGTCAGCTCTACGCGGGTCTGCCTAGCAACGGCGGCTGGAATTTTGTTGGTATCTCCGGCCAATATGCGACGAACAAACGCGATCGTAAGGAGAGGAAAATTTCCATCGGTCTTTTATTCTTGCGATCACCTTGGAGAGTTTACACATCGTCTTTACGTGCATTATGACACCGAGCGTCACAACAAACGTTACTTTGTGCTTCAAAATATTTTCTACGTTTAACAAAGAGTTACCCCGTTGACCGTGGATTCGTTATTGAACCTAAGAACATTGTCACTGACATCTCGAGTGTTTAATCACCACGATTATTTGTCAAACTTTGTAAAAATCAGTATTTATACCAGTAAATATAATCTCTGTTGTGCAACAACGATGGCTAGTCCGAACGAAGATTCGTTACACGCCCATAAACCTAACGCTAACCCGACATATATTATATATTACATTTGCTTGTATTAAAAATCGATCAGAATTCTTATAAACGATGTTGTTATGCTGCGTATACAGTAGTGTTTATAATTATACAAACGATGTTTAATTCTTTTATACGTATCGTAGCTTCTATTATAGAAGCTAAGTAAGTGTTGTATGTGTATATACACGTGAAAAGATATGTTATAAATTTGATTGGCTCGCTAAGCTTTTGAATAAACATTTTAGTAAAAGGTGAATAGATTCTAAGATCGGTCGACTAAAGTAAATGATTTTCACAATTAATCCTATGCAATTTCATCCACATTGCATTTATTTCAAAGATAATGGAACTCATCATTTTAGAACACATTTTCCGATTGATAGTTTTGGTAAACAAATGAACTACTATAATCTGTGCATTTTATCAAAGTATTCAGGTTATATATATCTTAATTAGTTTAGTTAGTACGGAGTATTAAATAGAGTATTAAATTGAACCTCTAACTAGAGTTTCTATCAGACGAATAATACTATTTTGAGTGAATATATTGCGTTGCTTTTACGCAAAGCACCCTCTTATGTCACGCTGACATAACAAGTATAATTTTCTTCGTATTAGTTAACATATCTCATAAGTAAATATTAGAACACTTGTAGACAACTTCCACGAGTATATTACGTGTGTTATACGAACATTTTGAAATTTCATTAGTGTTACATTAAGATTTGACTATTACAATTACATTGATGAAGCTTGAAACATATCCGAAAAAATATATGTGCATAATAGAGAAATTAAAAGATATTTAATACAAGTACGTATATATCTCGCAGATATCACAAAAGTATTTAAACTTAAACAATCAGTTATCCATTTTATTGACAATATTCTACATTCAATGGAACTGTTTTAACACTATTTATATACGTAATAATACTATACGTAATCCTGTATATTATTAATTAAACATGTTCGCAGTAAATGTCTTGCAACTCGTATATAGATTTTTAGATTGGTTCTAAATTGTATGAATATGATCACGGAAGTCGTGTCTCATTGTATTGCTAATAAAACTTCAAAGAATTGTATATAACACATACACAGAAATATATGTGGAGAATATTTTTCTATGATAAGTATTTAAGTACTTTCGGCAGCCAGTGTGCCTGCCAATTGCAATTTCTATATATATAATATGACTATTATATTTGTCATCTGTTTTCCTTTTTGCCATAGCGGGCAACGGGCGACAGCTGCTTCCGTTATTCGATTCGATAATTCCGCGTTTAATTACGTTGCGGGAAATGATTTTTAAACGCTTTAACCCCTGGTCGAACGATTTCCATCGGTAAGTCGGCAGAGATCTTGCCTTATAAGCGAATTCTCGCGACGCGACGCTACGATTGGGTTAGACCTGGCTGCAAACTTGCCCACTACCAGTCTCACCGCGAACTCGCCAAGAAACTGCAACCCTAGTGGTTGATCGAGTCGGCACCATCCGCGTAAACGGGATAAAGGCCTTTTCTCGTTTCATAATTGCTTGTTACACCGCTGGCAGGCAAGTTTAATTGGCTAACTGGTTTTGCTGTACTAATCCAGCTTTCAGAGCACAATGGATTCAATGAAATTTTAATTAAGGACCGTAGAACTGAGATTTTCGGCGTTAGGATGGAGAGGAGCTTCGATATCTTGTATTGTAAGTTAGAGACAATTGGATCATTAATATAAAGTGTTTTAATAGATAAGTCGTTACGCAGTCGAGAAGTTGATATCCATACTGGATATTTGTACAAAAATGACGGATAAAGTGAAAATGTGTAGCTTGCAATCTTGTGAAAAAGTTGCTCGAATCTATAATGATATATTTTCTGGTATTTGCCGTGATTTTTTTTGTAAGAAAAACGATTTTTTTTTTTTTTTAGTTTCTTTATATCACGTATTTTTAGCGAAACAAATATTTAATTTCTTTAAATTACAAATTTTGCTGGAATGAATATTTTATTCGTTTACGATACGTATTTCTGACGGAATAAATATTTTATTCTTCCGCTATGTAGGTGTATTTTTATTTCAAAATTTGTGAACTAGACATTTTGAACTGTGTAAAAGTCGTTTTAACAAAATACATAAATTAATATGAAAAGTTCATCGAATGAAATGGAAAGACGATTTATGTCGTTTTCAAACTAATTTTATTTCTCAATATAAGCTTCCTTAAAATTATTTGAACGAATAATAACACGAAATTCTAGTTCATCATTAGTAGACAGCACCTTTTTAAAAAATTATTAACGTTATTGCTTAAGCTCGTTGTAATAACGCTAAGTTTAAGTTCATCGATTTTATCGTTGCAAATAAAGTATTAAAAAGTTAGTAACATTTTTTTTATTAAAGATTTCAAACTAAATAAAAGAACGTGTACATCAACATTTATCTTAACATAAATCATATTGCAGGAAATCTAGGTAACTAGATGAAGGATATAAATTTTCCAAATGATCACTTCATATGTAATGGTAACCGAGCAGTACAATTTAATATGTCAGAATTATTCATATGATCGATAAAAATCTTTAATAAATTAAACATTTCAAAATTCCTATTGTCATTTAATACTTCTAATACTTTAATACTTTCTAAGAACTTTTTAAATAGTCTATTTAAACGGTGTTTTAATGGGATGTTCTATTCACAGAAAATAATTTTCATATTTACATATGTATACGTGCTTCTTGATGTTACTATATTTCTCTTTTCTTCACTTTAAATTAATCCTTCACAGGTGTACAAATATATTTTGTCATGCTTAATAGACAAACTGAGCCATTTATATTTCAGCCTAATTTTTTACTGTCCTATATCTTCAAAAATCTTAGAAAAATTCTACAATATACATACAGGGTGGTTAGTAACTGGTGGTACAAGCGGAAAGGGGGTGATTCTACGCGGAAAAAAAAGTCGAAAATATAAAATAAAAATTTTTCGTTTGGGGCTTTGTTTTCGAGAAAATCGACTTTGAATTTTCGCTCGGTACGCGTGCACTTTATCGCGTCTCGTTATAACGGATCTCACTGTAGATCGTTGTCTCGATGGAAAAATTAAATAAAAAAATTTTTTCTTCTATATTTTCGACTTCTTTTTTCGCGTAGAATCACCCCCTTTCCGCTTGTACCACCAGTTACCAACCACCCTGTATATTGTAATATTATAACCAAATATATTAAATCAAGTATAATGAATATCAATAGAGAGAAAAATCTTTTTCGAAGCAATTTGAGAATAAAACTTCGCTTGGATCATAAATGGTCTTATAGAAGATTGAATTACAAAAAATATTCATTAAATTCTACACATTTGTGCGTATCTCGCATCAAATAAAATTTATTACGCTTCATCGCCTTCTATTTTATAGTCCATGGTAAACGATACAAAAGAATCGCAAACAAAAAGCAACAAGCTAAGCGTGCTGACTTTAATTAAGTCCACTTTTTCTCGTCGAGAAATTGTTTTGATTATACGCTAAGAGACTCGATAATTAAATTCATTTTAGCCAGCCAGATGCAGTCCCTGGCCATCGGAATTAAGGCCACATATGCAGATATTTTGCACAAGGTGCACTCACCATGTGCCTGTTATAGACAAGCTGATATCGTCGTTGCCATACAACCTTTTACCCATTTCTTTCTCTTAGCGTATAAAATCATAATTTTCTTTGAGACCTGGATTTCGGAGAAATATTTAACCTAGGCATATCTGTATGATTATAACAAAAATACAAAATGAAATAATGTTAATGTGTGAATGGAGGAGCCTTATGTGGGATCAATAGAACGAAACACATAGTTTCAGAAACTTTAACTTATATTTGAGAATATCAACGATCAAATAATTTCACTTATAAATTCGATTCTACTCGCTTTTTATCAATATACGTCAATACAGGATACTTTAAGTCATTTAATTTGTAAACAATATTTCTTTTTTGGGAATACACAAAAATTTTGCTTCCCTGATTATGTCAATTGTGTTTCTTATTAGTTGAAATGTGACGTAAATCTGCTTCTCTAGATATAAATCTAGTGGATGCAACAAATGACACTGTTATCCGCTCGATGTCTTTGTTGTGGTAAGACAAATCTCTTTGATATTCTTTACAATATAAATAACAAAAGAGGACGTTAAAAAATAATCATTTTTGCACCATTTTTGCAAACGAAAATTTCTCGCAGGACTCTGAAGAGTATTTGTTTAGGAAAAAAAATTTGTTCTTAATGTTTATGCGATAAGTGATAGAAAAATTGAAAAATATGAGTCCAATGCGAAATGTGATAGCAGTCGAACTTACAACCATACGGTACACTTAATCTTCATTCTGTTCAGACGAACAAGCAAATCAGTTGCGATTTATTATCAAAAACTTATAAATTTTTGAGATCATTATTGGATGCATAAAAAATCAATGCAAGTAACATTTTCTCTTCTTGAAAAAATGCTCCTTAATATTTTGCAAGAATTTTTCTTTTGCAAGGAGATCCAAAAAATGCCCATTTTTTAACATCCTTCTTTTGTGTCGTCTAAATTATTACTAAATACACTGATCCATTAAAATATTTGCGGACTTATTATATTATAGAAAACTTTTAGGTTCGTATACACGAAACATAAATGTTGAAAATGACAACGTGAGATCGTGCTCGCCACCTATATGCATATGCGTTAGTTATAAGAAATAGTAACTAGAAGATAATCCTAGTTACAATCGATAGATTTAATCGACAGGCTTGAGATGCTTCTTTGTTTTTTATCCCTAATTTTTGCAAGCGCGTGCAATAAAGGTTTTTTTGGCTCACAACGGTGTGATAGATTTATCCATTCAATAAAATAATAACTATTCTGACTTTACCTCTGAGTATAGAAATAACAACAAGGTTATGTAAAAATACAATTTTTGAATCAATATAAGATTGACTAAATTTTTTAAAATGCTTTTAATTATATAATAATCTACAGTGGTATATTACTTTTCTATTTGCATATAAATTTCATAAAATTTATATACAAGTTATATGAGGTTTGTTGAAAATGACAACGTGAGATCGTGCTCGCCACCTATATGCATATGCTTTAGTTATAAGAAATAGTAACTAGAAGATAATCCTAGTTACAATCGATAGATTTAATCGATAGGCTTGAGATGCTTCTTTGTTTTTTATCCCTAATTTTTGCAAGCGCGTGCAATAAAGGTTTTTTTGGCTCACAACGGTGTGGTAAATTTATCCATTCAGTAAAACAATAACTATTGCGATCCTACCTCTGAGTATAGAAGAAACAACAATAAATTTACGCATGAACAAAATACGCACAAAATAGAGCTGAATAACTATTATCAAATACTGTAAAAATGCGCAATTCAAATGGAAAGACGTTGCACTTTCGTAGGGAGAGCTCTCCCAGCGCTCTAAATAAATCACAAGACCATAATGTAGTGAGTTATAATATGGCAACTATCACTTTGCTCGTTCCTAAATTGCACTGTCAGCAGTCGGACTGGATTTAATGGAATCAATTTGGTAAGGCACATGCGTAAACTCCGTGAAATCGCGTTTACCACATAGGTAACTGTCGGTGACGATTTGGGAGACGATAATCCGTTAAGCAGATATTGTGAGAATTTGATAATACGATCGTATTGTGCTTCGTATTGTGAAGATGGATTTGCATTTTTTATCTTTCGTGAACAGTATGTTGAATTACCGAGGAAATATACATTGTAACGTAGAAGAAAATAATAAATACAACGATCCATGAAAATATTTGAACATTTATAATATTTCAATATTTGTCGTTTTTCTTAATATAATATACAGTGTGTTTATTCTGAAAGTTTCTCTCTTAAATACCTTGAAAACGACGTATTTTCGAGAAAAGTGTTAAATGCAAAAATGATTACAAACCTATTTTCTACAGATTCTTATTCTACGGGGAAAACAGGGTAATTTTTGTGTTTAACATTATTGCGTACCAGACTTCATTTTCAAAATATATTTAACGAAGTAAAAGGTTTCCTAACTTATCAACCAAAGGATAAAAAACTATTAATACAAATTAAACTTATTCAATATTTTGACGATTATTAGATGATAAAATAAAAATAATTAAAATTCCAGCTTTTTACACGGCCTTCTAATTTTTAATTTAATATTTTGACTTTATTTATATTACGACACACATAATATTTAAATCTAGTATATATGTATTATGTATATTATATATGTCGGAGATGAAAGGAAAGCCGAAGCCTTTCCTTGGAAATTTTGGGAACATCCTCTAGTACTCTAGCCTAGATTTTATCATAGCTGTAATTGTTTGAGATTTGTGATAGCGAGATTGGGTTCGAGGTGACAATTGGTCGCCGAACGTAGCCACGGTCACGGGATGGACGTTTTGTCTAACGGAGGTCTGGAGTGGTTGTATGGGTTTTCCGAGAGATATGGTTGTGGCGGCATGCGGCCTCGGGAGCGGGCCCAGCCACGCGCGATGTTGCCTCGGAGGTGCCGATACAATGGGACATACATTGTATTAATAATCAAACTCCAAGCAGAAACTGCCTAGCAACGGCGTTTGGAACTTTCTCGATGCTTCCAAACGAGTATAGAAAACAAAATGCAATCGTACAGCGAGAAAAATCTCCACGAGGCTGGCATTCGTGCGATTGCCTTGGCATCGAGCATTTTCAACAATCGTATTTTGCGCCTAAGATTAGTTTACGCTTAGTAAAGAGTCATCCCGCTGACCGTGGATTCGTTTGAACCCAAAACATAGTTAATAGTGTTCATTAAAGTTATTATCTGTTAAACTTATTATTCGTAAATCATACTATTCATTAGACTTACTATTCGTTAAACTTATTATTCATTAGACTTATTATCTGTTAAACTTATTATTCGTACAATTTATTATTCACTAACTTTATTATTCGTCAAACTTATTATCCATTAAACTTATTATTTGTTAAGCTTTGTGATAGCCTTGTATATACGTGTAAATATAATCTCGGCTTTGTGGAATGATGGCTAGTTCACGTAAAGAGTTGTTACAAAATTCTAACCATAACCCGACATATATAATTATATATGTAATCTCTACTTTTCATTTTCAGTTACATAGCATGTCTTCAAAGCATATGCCTGAAAATGTGTTGTATCAGATATATTTAGATAGTAAATTTTCGAATCTACTTTTCATTAGCACCGTAATAAGATACACCTATCATGATTATAATGATAAAATTTAGAAATCAATCTTTAAATTATGTAAAAGTTAAAGGATAATTCAACTAAGGGGTTAAAGCAATTCCATCAACAGTTAAGGATTATAATGGGTATTTGACCGTTTAAATAATTTTACGGATTTTATGAAGTTTTGCTTGCAATTAATATTTAATAACTTCTAAGTATGTACATATTCAGATCTGTTTCAAACATTATCAATGTGATTATGATCATATCATATATTTTATACAAAATCTTTTATACATACAGGGTGGTTGGTAACTGGTGGTACAAGCGGAAGGGGGTGATTCTACGCGAAAAAAAAGTCGGAAGTATAGAATAACAATTTTTTCTTTTTTTTTTTAATTTTTCCATCGAGACAACGATCTGCAGTGAGATCCGTTATAACGAGGCGTGATAAAGTGAACCCGTACCGAGCGAAAATTCAAAGTCGATTTTCTCACAAAGCCCCAAACGAAAAATTTTTATTCTATATTTTCGACTTCTTTTTTCGCGTAGAATCCCTTTCCGCTTGTACCACCAGTTACCAACCACCCCGTATATTTCCGATACTACAGTAGAAGTTATTCATACTGAGGTACCTACGTAACTGCTTAACGTTCGCGGGCTTCGCAATATTCACGACCGCTTCCACTCGCTCGGCTAGCGGTTTGATTCGTACTCGGCACTTCGTACTCCCTTCTGGTCGCGAGTCCGTGTATTTTGTTGCGCGGATATAATCATATATCGGCATCGG
>JACXIP010003590.1:0-11195 GCA_014737485.1 Bombus picipes
TCACTCCATTTTAAGTGCCAAATGTGATGCACGCCCGTTTTAGCGACGGAACAAGACCAGCAGTTAGCAAATCGCTACGATTTCATCGATTTTGACCAAAACTAACCGTCATTTCCTTTCCGATCGTGATATTTCGACGTTTAAGCGCTCTTTTCACTCCATTTTAAGCGCCAAATGTGATGCACTCCTGTTTCATCGTAGACACAAGCCCAACAGCTCGCAAATCGCGACGATTTCGTTGTTTTTGAACAAAATTAACCGTCATTTCCTTCCCGATTGAGATATTTTGACGTTTGAGCGCTCTTTTCACTCCATTTCACGAGCCGAATGTGATGCACGCCCGTTTTAGCGTCGGAACAACCCAACAGCTCGCAAATAGCGACGATTTCGTCGATTTTGAAGAAAACCAAGACTCATTTCCTACCCGATCGAGATATATCGATGGTTAAGCGCTCTTTTCTCTCCATTTTAAGCACCAAATGCGATGCACCCCTGTTTTAGCGTCGGAACAAGACCAGCAGCTCGCAAATCGGTACGATTTCGTCGATTTTGAACAAAACTAACCGTCATTTCCTTCCCGATGGAGATATTTCGACGTTTAAGCGCACCTTTCACTCCATTTCACGCGCCAAATGTGATGCACGCCCGTTTTAGCGTCGGAACAAGCCCAACAGCTCGCAAATAGCGACGATTTCGTCGATTTTGAACAAAATTAACCGTCATTTCCTTCACGATCGAGATATCTCGACGTTTAAGCGCTCTTTCTACTCCATTTTACGCGCCAAATGATATGCACGCCTGTTCCTTCGTCGACGCAAGCCCAACAGCTCGCAAATCGCGACTATTTCGTCGATTTTGTACAAAACTAACGGTCGTTTCCTTCACGATAGAGATATTTTGACGTTTAAGCGCTCTTTTCACTCCATTTTAGAGCCAAATGTGATGCACGCCCGTTTTCGCTTCGGAACAAGCCCAACAGCTCGCAAATAGCGACTATTTCGTCGATTTTGCACAAAACTAACCGTCATTTCCTTTCCGATCGTGATATTTCGACGTTTAAGCGCTCTTTTCACTCCATTTTAAGCGCCAAATGTGATGCACGCCTGTTTCATCGTCGACACAAGCCCAACAGCTCGCAAATCGCGACGATTTCGTCGTTTTTGAACAAAATTAACCGTCATTTCCTTCCCGATTGAGATATTTTGACGTATGAGCGCTCTTTTCACTCCATTTCACGAGCCGAATGTGATGCACGCCCGTTTTAGCGTCGGATCAAGCCCAACAGCTCGCAAATAGCGACGATTTCGTCGATTTTGAAGAAAACCAAGCCTCATTTCCTACCCGATCGAGATATTTCGATGGTTAAGCGCTCTTTTCTCTCCATTTTAAGCACCAAATGCGATACACCCCTGTTTTAGCGTCGGAACAAGACCAACAGCTCGCAAATCGGTACGATTTCGTCGATTTTGAACAAAACTAACCGTCATTTCCTTCCCGATGGAGATATTTCGACGTTTAAGCGCACCTTTCACTCCATTTCACGCGCCAAATGTGATGCACGCCCGTTTTAGCGTCGGAACAAGCACAACAGCTCGCAAATAGCGACGATTTCGTCGATTTTGAACAAAATTAACCGTCATCTCCTTCACGATTGAGATATTTTGACGTTTAAGCGCTCTTTTCACTCCATTTTAAGTGCCAAATGTGATGCACGCCCGTCTTAGCGACGGAACAAGACCAGCAGTTAGAAAATAGCGACGATTTCGTCGATTTTGAAGAAAACCAAGCCTCATTTCCTACCCGATCGAGATATATCGATGGTTAAGCGCTCTTTTCTCTCCATTTTAAGCACCAAATGCGATGCACCCCTGTTTTAGCGTCGGAACAAGACCAACAGCTCGCAAATCGGTACGATTTCGGCGATTTTGACCAAAACTAACCGTCATTACCTTCCCAATCGAGATATTTCGACGTTTAAGCGCTCTTTTTACTCCATTTTAAACGCCAGATGGGACGCACGCCTGTTTCATCTTCGGGACAAGCCCAACAGCTCGCAAATAGCGACTATTTCGTCGATTTTGTACAAAACTAACCGTCATTTCCTTCCCGATCGAGATATCTCGACGTTTAAGCGCTCTTTCTACTCCATTTTACGCGCCAAATGATATGCACGCCTGTTCCTTCGTCGACACAAGCCCAACAGCTCGCAAATTGCGACTATTTCGTCGATTTTGTACAAAACTAACCTTCCTTTCCTTCACGATAGAGATATTTTGACGTTTAAGCGCTCTTTTCACTCCATTTTAGAGCCAAATGTGATGCACGCCCGTTTTCGCTTCGGAACAAGCCCAACAGCTCGCAAATAGCGACTATCTCGTCGATTTTGTACAAAACTAACCGTCATTTCCTTCCCGATCGAGATATTTCGACGTTTAAGCGCTCTTTCTACTCCATTTTACGCGCCAAATGTGATGCACGCCTGTTTCTTCGTCGACACAAGCCCAACAGCTCGCAAATCGCGACGATTTCGTCGGTTTTGAACAAAATTAACCGTCATTTCCTTCCCGACTGAGATATTTCGACGTTTAAGCGCTCTTTTCACTCCATTTTAAGCGCCAAATTTGATGCACGCCCGTTTTAGCGTCGGATCAAGCCCAACAGCTCGCAAATCGCGACGATTTCGTCGGTTTTGAACAGAATTAACCGTCATTTTCTTCCCGACTGAGATATTTCGACGTTTAAGCGCTCTTTTCACTCCATTTTAAGCGCCAAATTTGATGCACGCCCGTTTTCGCTTCGGAACAAGCCCAACAGCTCGCAAATAGTGACTATTTCGTCGATTTCGTACAAAACTAACCGTCATTTCCTTCCCGATCGAGATATCTTGACGTTTGAGCGCTCTTTCTACTCCACTTTACGCGCCAAATGATATGCACGCCTGTTCCTTCGTCGACGCAAGCCCAACAGCTCGCAAATCGCGACTATTTCGTCGATTTTGTACAAAACTAACGGTCGTTTCCTTCACGATAGAGATATTTTGACGTTTGAGCGCTCTTTTCACTCCATTTCACGAGCCGAATGTGATGCACGCCCGTTTTAGCGTCGGATCAAGCCCAACAGCTCGCAAATAGCGACGATTTCGTCGATTTTGAAGAAAACCAAGCCTCATTTCCTACCCGATCGAGATATTTCGATGGTTAAGCGCTCTTTTCTCTCCATTTTAAGCACCAAATGCGATGCACCCCTGTTTTGGCGTCGGAACAAGACCATCAGCTCGCAAATCGGTACGATTTCGTCGATTTTGAACAAAACTAACCGTCATTTCCTTCCCGATGGAGATATTTCGACGTTTAAGCGCACCTTTCACTCCATTTCACGCGCCAAATGTGATGCACGCCCGTTTTAGCGTAGGAACAAGCCCAACGGCTCGCAAATAGCGACGATTTCGTCGGTTTTGTACAAAACTAACCGTCATTTCCTTCCCGATCGAGATATCTCGACGTTTAAGCGCTCTTTCTACACCATTTTACGCGCCAAATGATATGCACGCCTGTTCCTTCGTCCACACAAGCCCAACAGCTTGCAAATCGCGACTATTTCGTCGATTTTGTACAAAACTTACCGTCGTTTCCTTCACGATAGAGATATTTTGACGTCTAAGCGCTCTTTTCACTCCATTTTAGAGACAAATGTGATGCACGCCCGTTTTCGCTTCGGAACAAGCCCAACAGCTCGCAAATAGCGACTATCTCGTCGATTTTGTAGAAAACTAACCGTCATTTCCTTTCCGATCGAGATATTTCGACGTTTAAGCGCTCTTTTCACTCCATTTTAAGCGCCAAATGTGATGCACGCCTGTTTCATCATCGACACAAGCCCAACAGCTCGCAAATCGCGACGATTTCGTCGTTTTTGAACAAAATTAACCGTCATTTCCTTCCCGATTGAGGTATTTTGACGTTTGAGCGCTATTTTCACTCCATTTGAGGCGCCAAATGTGATGCACGCCCGTTTGAGTGTCGAAACAAGCCCAAGAGCTCGCAAAACGCGACGATTTCGCCGATTTTACTGAAAACTAACCGTCATTTCCTTCCCGATCGAGATATTTCAACGTTTAAGCGTTCTTTTCAGTCTATTTTACGCGCCAGATGTGATGCACGGCCGTTTTAGCGTCGGAACAAGCCCAACAGCTCGCAAATCGCGACTATTTCGTCGGTTTTGAACAAAATTAACCGTCATTTCCTTCCCGACTGAGATATTTCGAACGTTTAAGCGCTCTTTCTACTCCATTTTAGAGCCAAATGTGATGCACGCCCGTTTTCGCTTCGGAACAAGCCCAACAGCTCGCAAATAGCGACGACTTCGTCGATTTTGAAGGAAACCAAGCCTCATTTCCTACCCGATCGAGATATTTCGATGGTTAAGCGCTCTTTTCACTCCATTTTAAGCACCAAATGCGATGCACCCCTGTTTTAGCGTCGGAACAAGACCAACAGCTCGCAAATCGGTACGATTTCGTCGATTTTGAACAAAACTAATCGTCATTTCCTTCCCGATGGAGATGTTTCGACGTTTAAGCGCACCTTTCACTCCATTTCACGCGCCAAATGTGATGCACGCCCGTTTTAGCGTCGGAACAAGCCCAACAGCTCGCAAATAGCGACGATTTCGTCGATTTTGAACATAATTAACCGTCATTTCCTTCACGATTGAGATATTTTGACGTTTAAGCGCTCTTTTCACTCCATTTTAAGTGCCAAATGTGATGCACGCCCGTTTTAGCGACGGAACAAGATCAGCAGTTAGCAAATCGCTACGATTTCATCGATTTTGACCAAAACTAACCGTCATTACCTTCCCAATCGAGATATTTCGACGTTTAAGCGCTATTTTTACTCCATTATAAACGCCAAATGTGACGCACGCCTGTTTCATCTTCGGAACAAGCCCAACAGCTCGCAAATAACGACTATTTCGTCGATTTTGTACAAAACTAACCGTCATTTCCTTCCCGATCGAGCTATCTCGACGTTTAAGCGCTCTTTCTACTCCATTTTACGCGCCAAATGATATGCACGCCTGTTCCTTCGTCGACACAAGCCCAACAGCTCGCAAATCGCGACTATTTCGTCGATTTTGTACAAAACTAACCGTCGTTTCCTTCACGATAGAGATATTTTGACGTTTAAGCGCTCTTTTCACTCCATTTTAGAGCCAAATGTGATGCACGCCCGTTATCGCTTCGGAACAAGCCCAACAGCTCGCAAATAGCGTCTATCTCGTCGATTTTGTACAAAACTAACCGTCATTTCCATCCCGATCGACATATTTCGACGTTTAAGCGCTCTTTCTACTCCATTTTACGCGCCAAATGTGATGCACGCCTGTTTCTTCGTCGACATAAACCCAAGAGCTCGCAAATCGCGACGATTTCGTCGGTTTTGAACAAAATTAACCGTCATTTCCTTCCCGACTGAGATATTTCGACGTTTAAGCGCTCTTTTCACTCCATTTTAAGCGCCAAATTTGATGCACGCCCGTTTTAGCGTCGGATCAAGCCCAACAGCTCGCAAATCGCTACGATTTAGTCGATTTTGACGAAAACGAAGCGTCATATCACTCCCGAAGTAGATATATCGACGTTTAAGCGCTCTTTTCACTCCATTTTACGCGACAAATGTGATGCACGCCCGTTTTAGCGTCGGAACAAGACCAACAGCTCGCAAATCCGTACGATTTCGTCGATTTTGAACAAAACTAACCGTCATTTCCTTCCCGACTGAGATATTTCGACGTTTAAGCGCTCTTTTCACTCCATTTTAAGCGCCAAATTTGATGCACGCCCGTTTTAGCGGCGGATCAAGCCCAACAGCTCGCAAATCGCTACGATTTCGTCGATTTTGACGAAAACGAAGCGTCATATCACTCCCGAAGTAGATATATCGACGTTTAAGCGATCTTTTCACTCCATTATAAACGCCAAATGTGACGCACGCCTGTTTCATCTTCGGAACAAGCCCAACAGCTCGCAAATAACGACTATTTCGTCGATTTTGTACAAAACTAACCGTCATTTCCTTCCCGATCGAGATATCTCGACGTTTAAGCGCTCTTTCTACTCCATTTTACACGCCAAATGATATGCACGCCTGTTCCTTCGTCCACACAAGCCCAACAGCTCGCAAATCGCGACTATTTCGTCGATTTTGTACAAAACTTACCGTCGTTTCCTTCACGATAGAGATATTTTGACGTCTAAGCGCTCTTTTCACTCCATTTTAGAGCCAAATGTGATGCACACCCGTTTTCGCTTCGGAACAAGCCCAACAGCTCGCAAATAGCGACTATCTCGTCGATTTTGTACAAAACTAACCGTCATTTCCTTTCCGATCGAGATATTTCGACGTTTAAGCGCTCTTTTCACTCCATTTTAAGCGCCAAATGTGATGCACGCCTGTTTCATCATCGACACAAGCCCAACAGCTCGCAAATCGCGACGATTTCGTCGTTTTTGAACAAAATTAACCGTCATTTCCTTCCCGATTGAGGTATTTTGACGTTTGAGCGCTATTTTCACGCCATTTCACGCGCCAAATGTGATGCACGCCCGTTTGAGTGTCGAAACAAGCCCAAGAGCTCGCAAAACGCGACGATTTCGCCGATTTTACTGAAAACTAACCGTCATTTCCTTCCCGATCGAGATATTTCAACGTTTAAGCGTTCTTTTCAGTCCATTTTACGCGCCAGATGTGATGCACGGCCGTTTTAGCGTCGGAACAAGCCCAACAGCTCGCAAATCGCGACTATTTCGTCGGTTTTGAACAAAATTAACCGTCATTTCCTTCCCGACTGAGATATTTCGACGTTTAAGCGCTCTTTCTACTCCATTTTAGAGCCAAATGTGATGCACGCCCGTTTTCGCTTCGGAACAAGCCCAACAGCTCGCAAATAGCGACTATCTCGTCGATTTTGTACAAAACTAACCGTCATTTCCATCCCGATCGACATATTTCGACGTTTAAGCGCTCTTTCTACTCCAATTTACGCGCCAAATGTGATGCACGCCTGTTTCTTCGTCGTCATAAGCCCAACAGCTCGCAAATCGCGACGCTTTCGTCGGTTTTGAACAAAATTAACCGTCATTTCCTTCCCGACTGAGATATTTCGACGTTTAAGCGCTCTTTTCACTCCATTTTAAGCGCCAAATTTGATGCACGCCCGTTTTAGCGTCGGATCAAGCCCAACAGCTCGCAAATCGCTACGATTTCGTCGATTTTGACGAAAACGAAGCGTCATATCACTCCCGAAGTAGATATATCGACGTTTAAGCGCTCTTTTCACTCCATTTTACGCGACAAATGTGATGCACGCCCGTTTTAGCGTCGGAACAAGACCAACAGCTCGCAAATCCGTACGATTTCGTCGATTTTGAACAAAACTAACCGTCATTTCCTTCCCGACTGAGATATTTCGACTTTTAAGCGCTCTTTTCACTCCATTTTAATGCGCCAAATTTGATGCACGCCCGTTTTAGCGGCGGATCAAGCCCAACAGCTCGCAAATCGCTACGATTTCGTCGATTTTGACGAAAACGAAGCGTCATATCACTCCCGAAGTAGATATATCGACGTTTAAGCGATCTTTTCACTCCATTTTAAGCGCCAAATATGATGCACGCCTGTTTCATCGTCGACACAAGCCCAACAGCTCGCAAATCGCGACGATTTCGTCGTTTTTGAACAAAATTAACCGTCATTTCCTTCCCGATTGAGATATTTTGACGTTTGAGCGCTCTTTTCACTCCATTTCACGAGCCGAATGTGATGCGCGCCCGTTTTAGCGTCGGAACAAGCCCAACAGCTCGCAAATAGCGACGATTTCGACGATTTTGAAGGAAACCAAGCCTCATTTCCTACCCGATCGAGATATTTCGATGGTTAAGCGCTCTTTTCACTCCATTTTAAGCACCAAATGCGATGCACCCCTGTTTTAGCGTCGGAACAAGACCAACAGCTCGCAAATCGGTACGATTTCGTCGATTTTGAACAAAACTAACCGTCATTTCCTTCCCGATGGAGATATTTCGACGTTTAAGCGCACCTTTCACTCCATTTCACGCGCCAAATGTGATGCACGCCCGTTTTAGCGTCGGAACAAGCCCAACAGCTCGCAAATAACGACTATTTCGTCGATTTTGTACAAAACTAACCGTCATTTCCTTCCCGATCGAGATATCTCGACGATTAAGCGCTCTTTCTACTCCATTTTACGCGCCAAATGATATGCACGCCTGTTCCTTCGTCGACACAAGCCCAACAGCTCGCAAATCGCGACTATTTCGTCGATTTTGTACAAAACTTACCGTCGTTTCCTTCACGATAGAGATATTTTGACGTTTAAGCGCTCTTTTCACTCCATTTTAGAGCCAAATGTGATGCACGCCCGTTTTCGCTTCGGAACAAGCCCAACAGCTCGCAAATAGCGACTATCTCGTCGATTTTGTACAAAACTAACCGTCATTTCCTTTCCGATCGAGATATTTCGACGTTTAAGCGCTCTTTTCACTCCATTTTAAGCGCCAAATGTGATGCACGCCTGTTCCTTCGTCGACGCAAGCGCAACAGCTCGCAAATCGCGACGATTTCGCCGATTTTACTGAAAACTAACCGTCATTTCCTTCCCGATCGAGATATTTCGACGTTTAAGCGCTCTTTTCACTCCATTTTAAGCACCAAATGCGATGCACCCCTGTTTTAGCGTCGGAACAAGACCAACAGCTCGCAAATCGGTACGATTTCGTCGATTTTGAACAAAACTAACCGTCATTTCCTTCCCGATGGAGATATTTCGACGTTTAAGCGCACCTTTCACTCCATTTCACGCGCCAAATGATATGCACGCCTGTTCCTTCGTCGACACAAGCCCAACAGCTCGCAAATCGCGACTATTTCGTCGATTTTGAACAAAATAAACCGTCATTTCCTTCACGATTGTGATATTTTGACGTTTAAGCGCTCTTTTCACTCCATTTTAGAGCCAAATGTGATGCACGCCCGTTTTCGCTTCGGAACAAGCCCAACAGCTCGCAAATAGCGACTATCTCGTCGATTTTGTACAAAACTAACCGTCATTTCCTTTCCGATCGAGATATTTCTACGTTTAAGCGCTCTTTTCACTCCATTTTAAGCGCCAAATGTGACGCACGCCTGTTCCTTCGTCGACACAAGCCCAACAGCTCGCTAAACGCGACGATTTCTCCGATTTTACTGAAAACTAACCGTCATTTCCTTCCCGATCGAGATATTTTGACGTTTAAGCGCTCTTTTCACTCCATTTTAAGCACCAAATGCGATGCACCCCTGTTTTAGCGTCGGAACAAGACCAACAGCTCGCAAATCGGTACGATTTCGTCGATTTTGAACAAAACTAACCGTCATTTCCTTCCCGATGGAGATATTTCGACGTTTAAGCGCACCTTTCACTCCATTTCACGCGCCAAATGATATGCACGCCTGTTCCTTCGACGACACAAGCCCAACAGCTCGCAAATCGCGACTATTTCGTCGATTTTGAACAAAATAAACCGTCATTTCCTTCACGATAGAGATATTTTGACGTTTAAGCGCTCTTTTCACTCCATTTTAGAGCCAAATGTGATGCACGCCCGTTTTCGCTTCGGAACAAGCCCAACAGCTCGCAAATAGCGACTATCTCGTCGATTTTGTACAAAACTAACCGTCATTTCCTTTCCGATCGAGATATTTCTACGTTTAAGCGCTCTTTTCACTCCATTTTAAGCGCCAAATGTGACGCACGCCTGTTCCTTCGTCGACACAAGCCCAACAGCTCGCTAAACGCGACGATTTCTCCGATTTTACTGAAAACTAACCGTCATTTCCTTCCCGATCGAGATATTTCGACGTTTAAGCGTCCTTTTCAGTCCATTTTACGCGCCAGATGTGATGCACGGCCGTTTTAGCGTCGGAACAAGCCCAACAGCTCGCAAATCGCGACTATTTCGTCGATTTTGTACAAAACTAACCGTCATTTCCTTCCTGATCGCTATATTTCAACGTTTAAGCGCTCTTTCTACCCCATTTTACGCGCCAAATGTGATGCACGCCTGTTCCTTCGTCGACACAAGCCCTACAGCTCGCAAATAGCGACGATTTCGTCGATTTAGAACAAAACTAACCGTCATTTCCTTCCCGATCGAGATATTTCGACGTTTAAGCGCTCTTTCTACTCCATTTTACGCGCCAAATGTGATGCGCGCCTGTTTCTTCATCGACACAAGCCCAACAGATCGCAAATCGCGACGATTTCGTCGGTTTTGAACAAAATTAACCGTCATTTCCTTCCCGACTGAGATATTTCGACGTTTAAGCGCTCTTTTTACTCCATTTTACGTGCCAAATGTGACGCACGCCTGTTTCATCTTCGGTACAAGCCCAACAGCTCGCAAATAGCGACTATTTCGTCGATTTTGTACAAAACTAACCGTCATTTCCTTCCCGATCGAGATATCTCGACGTTTGAGCGCTCTTTCTACTCCACTTTACGCGCCAAATGATATGCACGCCTGTTCCTTCGTCGACGCAAGCGCAACAGCTCGCAAATCGCGACTATTTCGTCGATTTTGTACAAAACTAACCGTCGTTTCCTTCACGATAGAGATATTTTGACGTTTAAGCGCTCTTTTCACTCCATTTTAGAGCCAAATGTGATGCACGCCCGTTTTCGCTTCGGAACAAGCCCAACAGCTCGCAAATAGCGACTATTTCGTCGATTTTGCACAAAACTAACCGTCATTTCCTTTCCGATCGTAATATTTCGACGTTTAAGCGCTCTTTTCACTCCATTTTAAGCGCCAAATGTGATGCACGCCTGTTTCATCGTCGACACAAGCCCAACAGCTCGCAAATCGCGACGATTTCGTCGTTTTTGAACAAAATTAACCGTCATTTCCTTCCCGATTGAGATATTTTGACGTTTGAGCGCTCTTTTCACTCCATTTCACGCGCCAAATGTGATGCACGCCCGTTTTAGCGTCGGAACAAGCGCAACAGCTCGCAAATAGCGACGATTTCGTCGATTTTGAAGAAAACCAAGACTCATTTCCCGCACGATGTAGATATTACGACGTTTAAGCGTTCTTTTCACTCTATTTTACACGCCAAATGTGATGCACGCCT
>JACXIP010003591.1:0-11986 GCA_014737485.1 Bombus picipes
TTGGTTGCATATAAACCTCGTTAACTTATAAGATACCTTTTCTTGTTTGCTAAGACCATTCCAGTAATATCAACTTTGATTCTTCGTACACATTTACTCCGGTTTGGTAGTTGGCTTCTCGTAACTGCGTCGACCCTTGTATAAACTTCTTTGATGTGAGTAGTGATTTATCGTTGTCATTCACTTAACCTATCTTCTTTCTGCACTTATTAACTGATTTTATTTCTTCTTATTAAAGACAGCTGTATGAACGCTGAGTTATTTCGTTATAATGTCACTAATTTTCTTGATTTTTTGGTTTTATTTTCCATTGGCCACCTGTAAGTCTGTTGTCGAATATCATTTATTGATTGTTAACGTGCTTCATTTAGTTTAATTGTTATATAATTGTAAATCTTTAATAGTATTATTTTCTTCCATATATATTAAGGCAATTGAGGTTAGTTTATCCATTCGTTTCTGCTGACAGTCGTATATTATGTTCTACGGAGTGGGTCCGCATCTTGTTTCTGCGAAATTACTGCATGTATGCTTCCTTCTACGATTATTAATTGTGCTCCAGGTATTTTAACTTCCACTGCTTTTAATTATTTTATTGAGTTAACATGTTTTGTATTTACATAATCGTTAGAACACACATAGTAAGTTTCGATAAGCACTGTCACACTTCCTTTTGATTTAGGCACAATATTGTTATAAACATTTAATAGTATTTTATTTTGCACTATAACAATTGAAATTAATTCTTCTATTTTGTTTCAGCTGGCTGTCATACATTATGTTCTGCAAACAGGGATACATAACCTATATTTGCACATACACTTTCTTGTTCACAAAATAACTTCCAATTTTACTGTTTTAATTATATATTGAATTAACACGTTTTACATTCAAACACTAATTGGAGCACACATAATAATTTTCCTTTTCTTTCTTTTTAGGTTACCACTATCTGCAGTATTCGACGAACAGTGTTGTTCCATATACCATCGTACTACGTTGCCTCTTGAAATCGTTCTGGTGGTCTATTTCAATTATGTGTTAGTTTTAACTTGTTTAAGTGCATTGTTCGTTGAATCCCTTTTTCTTCAATCTTGATGTTTCGTGTGTGGATTCTGACAATAGTGCCTGGTTTCTCGAAGTGTGTTAATATGCTTAGGTGTTTTACATATTTTATATCTAGTTGTATATAAGTTGTATATATAAGTTGTATATATAAGTTGTATATAGTTGTATTTTGTTTATTGTGGTTTTGTATGTCCATACTTACTATATATTAAATTGTTTGATATTTCGTATTTGTTATAAAAGTGTGTATTCTTATTGTTCGATTCCTTTTTCCTTTCCTTTGAATTATTCATGATGTTATTGCAAGATTTGATTCAATTGTCAAATTGTAAGTTATCTTGATTGAATATAATATTATGTAGTGATTTGTTAATTAATTTTCGAGTCACGTTTGGCTAATTGGTTCTTCATAGTTTTGAATTATGAAATTATAGGTTATGTTGTACTCTTTATATGTACTATTTCGTTAGAGCACCTATTTTTTTCCTTTATTATCTGTTATTTGCCCTCGTATACTAATTTTCTATATATGACTAAATTTAATTATTCGTACGTTATAACTTATAACGTTATATAGTGCCATGTTATAACGTATAACGTTATATAGTGTTACGTTATAAGGTATGACGTTATATAGTGTTATGTTATAGGGATGGTCGCAAGGGGCAGTGAACAGCCCTAGCGCCAACGCAATAGCCGGGAGGCGCTAGGACTGGCTCGAACAAGAGGACGCGAGAAGGGGTACAACTGAAGATAATTCATAAGAGGTTCCTGGAGCACCCCCGTCATACGCTAAGGATGGTCGTCGTGGAGCTTTAGTCGGTAGGAGTCCGACACTACTCTGTTGTTACGCGATTACTGCAGTAGCGGAGTGTCCATGAGTATTTCTCCACGTACACAAAAAAAAGGGTTGGAAAGAAAAGGTTCTCTTACTTGTATATCACATAGTCTACAGGGCACTGTTTGAATTCGTCTGCGTAAGAAGTGTGTTGACGGGTCCTCGTATAGGTCTTGATCGTCTGGATCTAAATAGTCGTAGCAATCTTGTCAGAGGTGATGACTGTTGAAAGGATAGGCAGTGCTAACTAGTTGAGCACAGTAACAGGATTGTATTTCTTCTGGGTCTTGTGGATCAGCCACAGGTGTGTCTACATCCTAAAGGCTGTAGAGTTGGTTTGCTTGGTTCGGGTCGAAATATCTGCGACCCTTTCTGTGCATACAGTCGACTGTAAACCTCTGAGCAGGACGGACCTCTCGGGGTGTGCGTCAAAGTAGACAGTCATTTCACTAAATTAGAAGGAAAAAGTGACAAAAGTGCCAAACAGTGACAAGAAGTGAAAAATATCGCATTGTCATCACCTCTATAAATACAAACAAACAAAAATAAAATAATACAAAATAAAACTCTATAAAAAAATAGAAGTTACCGATAATGAAGCCAAAAGCAACGAAACGGAACCCACACTGAGCCCAATAAAAAAAGCCAGCAAAAGAAAAATAATCTCACAAAAAACAGTCAAAGAAATCAACAATAGCTTAAGACTTTCCGCGCAAGAGACGCGGAAACTCAACCCACAACCAAACCTGGTTGCCAGGACGACAGTAAACATCCTAGAAAACACAGTTGAAGGTTATCATTCCAGCCAAGCTGAAAAAGCTAAAGAAACCAAAAACATGAAGACCATAAGAGCTATCCCACCTCCAGCCATCACAACAAAAAACAGGTTCAGTATACTACAATGAGAACCAAAACCTCACCCACAACCGGGACCATCAAACTATCCAACATCGTGCTCAACGCTAGAGCAAATAAAAAAAGAAACGAAATATTACGAGGCAAAATGGGAAAACACAAACCCACCATACCACCAAAACAATCAACACCGCTGGGGCAACATGCGTCATCGTACAACCCAGAAGGCCCAGCGCCGCCAGCATCGCGACGGGGGGGGGGCCGAGCGCATGACGGACACCCCACCAGACACATCGCAGAGAAGCGTACGAACTACTTCTTCCACTACAAGGGAAAACAAACCACCGCCTACCAACATAACATTACAAAATCCAAAGGACACGGTAACACTCATCGAAAAAGTAGCTAGTAGTAACATTCAAGAATTCCATATTAAAAAAATACACTCAGGTAAACATGCCCTCTACCTCCGAAACCTACCCGATTTCCACAAAGCCAAAGAAACACTCCTCGCAGCCAATACAACCTTTTACACGTATACACCGAAAACAGAGGAACACCACACGTACTTACTATAAGGCTTAGACAATAGTTACACTGAAACAGAAGTACTCACAGATCTACAATCCTTACAAATAAACGACGTCCAGTTTACAAAAGTCTCACGATTTACGACAAAAAGATCAAGGGAGAACAATATATTACTCCCAATTTACATAATTCGATTATCCCCCGACAGCAATATCAGTAACCTGTTAAAAATTAACCATTTTAACTACTTCAAGATAAAATGGAAAAAAATTAAAAAAAAAATGACGATATAACTCAATGCCATAAATACCAACGACTAGGCCACACAGCACAAAACTGTAATCTAAACTACCGCTGTGTCTTTGAGCCCCATGGTCCACGCGACTGTAAAATAAAAAAGAAAACTCTGTAACTAAAGACAAAATTTTCTGCGTTATCTGCAAAAACTACGGACACCCCGCGTCATACAAAGATTGCCCCATGCTCGTAGAGCTGCGTAAGAGGCTAGCTGGTAAAATAAAAAAAGAATAAGAAACAAAGATAAAACGCATTGTCCAAACAAGCCGTAAATACCTCCCAGAACTAAAGTTCTCTGACGTAGTGAAACAACAAACAAAGTTAAATCAACTAATCGAAAACACATTACAAATAACAAACTTAGATCCGCGCTCAAGCCAAAGCTCAATTACAACCGATAACCCTCCCCAACTAAACATTATGAACGTTATCGAAGACTTTAAAAAAAGTATTCCCCAAGCGTTAAAAGAACAACAAATGCAATTAAATCAAATGAAAAAGCACTATCAGCGCACGAAGAAAGGTTCGACGCCATCTTCAGCACTTTCAATAGTACAGATGACGAATAACCAAAATCCACTTAACCAACAATTACAGCAAAAAACATATAAATTAAACTTAAACCATCTGAAAATAATTGCACTAAATGCCAACTCTCCAATTTCAAACCAAAAAGATACAGTATGCTAATCCCAATAAATAAAGAAACCCCCGATATCGTACTCATCTCAGAAACAAAACTAAACAAAAGAAACAAAGTACACTTCAAAAACTACTCCATGATAAGACACGACAGACCGGACACCACCCAAGGAGGAGGAACAGCAATCCTCATAAAAAACCCTATAAGATACAAAACAATTCTAATTGACAAAATAACAAGTTTCAAAATCCCAGAAACAACGATCATAAGAATGAAAATAAGCAATAAGGAAAACTTATGCATCACGGCAGCCTACGCAACCCTCGGAAACCAGAAAGAGTTTAGCTACGAATTCAATAAACTTTTCGAACTCGTACAGCTCAACAAATCGGAAAACTTCTATAGAATAGTAGGTGATCTTAACGCAAAACATACAAGCTGGAAAAACGAAATAAACAACACGAGAGGCAACTTCATTAGAAACTGGCTAGACAATAAAAACATCCATTACAAAACAAACTTATACAGTTCCGAGCTACCCTCTTACCCAAAAGGAGGCTCATACCTGGACATATGCCCAGCAGATGCGCGACTAAAATTTCAAAACCTACGTCCAAATAACGCTCTCAAAACCTTAGCCTATGACAGTGACCATAACGCCCTAGTATTTCACGTAAATTAGAATACATTCGACCTCCTAACACTCGAAACACAGACCGAGACACCCCGGTACAATTAAAAAAAGACAGACTGGGAACAGTTCCAAAACATACTCCAACAAAACTGCGACCTAAAGATCTTTTTTTTTTCTTTATTAACGTGAAGGAAATCCGCACGGACACCAGGACCGACTAAAACCTCCACGATGACTATACCGGCTGCGATAGAGAGGGGCCCGGGAACCGATGCGAGCGACACACCAGGTCCCTCACACGCGCGCAATATGTCTCCTAATGGAGCGGTGTGCGGCCACGTCACACCGCGCCTCGTCGCCGGAGCTGTCGTGCCAGGCAGTCCGGATCACCTACCGGGCTGCTTTGCGGCCCTGGGGCGCTGAGTTGCCAGCGCCTAAGTTCGCACTCCACCGGGGGGCGCGGCGGACCTAGCGCGCCTCACCGAAGCGCTTCTGTGGCCTCTGCCGCACCCTCGCCGGTCAATTCTCTCAGGGTGAGAGTACCGCACCCTCACCCTCTTCGCGGCTTCTTTTCGAAGCATAACGTGTTCGCAGAAGGAGGTCACGACCCTCCTCCTCCTCTCGCTTACCAGCAATGCCTGGAGGATTATCTGCGGCGAGAGGTCCCAAACGATTTCCACGATGAGATCGTGGCGCGGCCGCGCCCACGCCGGGCAGTATTCCAGCGTGTGCTGCGCCGAATCCACGCTCGCATCGCAATGGTGTCAGCGCGCGGTCGCCTCCTTCCCGATTCGGTACAGATATTCGCCGAAGCAACCGTGTCCTGTGAGCACCTGTGGGTGCCACCCTGTCACCCCGTGGGTCAGGGGAGACCCGCCGCCGTCCAACAAAACGTCCCAGTTTGGAAGGACGGCCCCGAGGACCCTTATCCCCGGCACCCCCGCTCTCCTGTCGAGGCTGACGCGCCATCTATCGTGCACAACCCGCCGAGCCCGAACCCTGACGTTGGCGCCCACCGGTCCCACGCCACCCGACAGACCCCGAGTGTGGAGATAAATCTCGCGACTACTCAGGGCCTCCAATTCGAATTGGGGAAACCCGGCAAGCACCGCCGCCGCTGCCGCCGAAATGGTGCGGAAGCCCCTCACTACCCTGATGGCCATCGTCCTGTGTAGCCTCCTGACCGCTAGGAGGACTGCGACGGTTGGTCATCAGGTCCCCCGTCCAGATCGGAGCCTCGATCGCACTACGCCGGCGTATAGCCGGCACACTCCGACGTCGGTCCGGCCCAGCCGAGGCAGCAAATGTCCTAAGGCAATCGCCGTCGCCTCGACAGACGGAACCAGGCGCTCGAAGTGAGCGCCGAAGGTCCAGTGGCTGTCGAGAGTCAGGCCCAGATACTTCATGCTGGTTCCGACCCCATTCTCAGCCCCTTCCAACCTCAGGCGATAACCCGCTGGAGGCGTCCGGTGATCGGCCTTGCGGCAAAAACACATTGCCTCAGACTTCCCAGGGGACACCCTGAGTCCCAATCCCTTGATTTCCGCAACCACGCATGCCACCACCAGCTCCGCCAGGCGGACGGTTTTCCCCCATGCCGTGCCCCAGACCAGCACCAACGTGATGTCGGCGTAGCACACCAGTGCCGAGTTCGGAGGCATCGGCGTCCGAAGCACTGCGTCATACGCGATGTTCACAACAACGGACCCAAAACCAAACCCTGCGGGTCACCGCGATGTACAGCCCTCGCGGTCAGCTCTCCGACCCGGACGATATATATATATGTATAGACGATACTCCGGTCTCGGAGGAACGCCCGCACCACACTCCGCAGGTACGCGGGTACCTGGTGAAATTCGAGGGCCCGGTATTTCCTGTCCCAGGGGATGCTGTTGAAGGCGTAGACCACGTCCAGCGACACGGCCAACGCCACGTAACCATACTGCTCGGCCCACTCGACAGGGGAGCGGACACGGACGACAGCGTCGGTCGTAGACCGCCCTCTCCGGAAACCGAACTGGCCGTCGTGCTGTGCCGGCACACTCCGGGACAATTGCGACTCCAGGTGGGCAGCCAGATCTCTCCCCAGCAACTTGCTCGCCTCGTCCAAAAGGCACACCGGCCGGAAGGCGGAAGGCGAGTCCGGGAAGCGCTCTGACTTCGGCAGCAGGACCATCCGCCCCTCCGTCCACGAAGCGGGGAATTCACCACGAGACACACATTCGTCGGACAGATGCATTAGTCTCGGGGCCAAGACCCTGGCGACGTCCTTGCACAGGCGGGCCGGGACTCCATCAGGATCCTAAGCTATCCACGCACCCTTCCTTCCGACTGCCCTGGCCTGTTCTTCCTCGGTGACCCTCAATTCCGGGCTCCAACTCCCCGCAGTGACACGTGGTTCTTCTTCCGGCGGTTGAGATTCCTGCTCCTCCTCTTCGGTAAACCTGCCATCTCCCTCATTCGCTGATCCCGGGAACAGGGTACCGACGACCTCATCCAGGAACCGAGGGTTCATGCTCTCCGTAAAGGGAGGCACCCATGGACGGCGTTTGTTCAATCGCATCTTGTAAGGGCGCCATGAATCCGAGTCGAGGCTGGCCAAAAGTTCCTCCCAGGACCGCCTCTTCGCCTCCTTGATGGCTCGTTGCAGGGGCCTCCGCGCTTCGTGGTAGGCCCCGTACAGACGAGTCACCGTGGTTTCGTCCACCCGCCGCCTACGGCGGGATCTGGTGCACCGGGTCCGTGCGTGGATGCACGCCTCGCGGAGACGAGCGGTCTCCTCGAACCACCAGTACACAGCGCGCGACTCCAGTCCGCGGCATACACGAATCGCAGTTCGCATGCTTGTCGCGCCTCAGCCGGGTCGCTCCCGCTTCCGTGTCCTCGTCGGTCCTGGATTCTTCCAACAAAGCGACGGCTATAGCGGCCGCCGCCATGAAGTCATCGTCGCGGCGGGTCACCGCCCGCCGCGGGAATCTTCTTTTCCTTCGCGGTGGGCCGATGGGCACGGGGGCACCCAACGAACTGTCGCCCATCCCGCCTCCAACGGCCACCTCCATCAAGATGTAGAGGTAGTCCGAGAGGGTCTCTTCCGGGGAGTCCTCCCAACCGGAAACACGGCGGGATGCGGCAGGGTTTGCCCATGTGAGGTCCACTGTGGACTCGCCCCGCCGCGCCGCGCACTTGCTGGACGACCCCTGGTTCATAAGTCGGAGGTCGAGTGCGTCCGCCCAGTCTGGTACGCCGCGATCCCTTCCGTTGGTCCTGTGGGAGCACCACGCCGTTGAGTGGGCGTTGAAATCCCCGAGGACCAGTGAAGGGCAGGTGCCCAAACGCCTCGCGCAAGCCGCGAGTCAGTCCAGGATGGTGGCGTATTCTGTCCGGCTGATGTTGGGCGACACGTAGACGGCCACCACCGTCAGGTCACCCCATTTTTCGGCCACGAAGCGCCGTTCCCGCTCGATCACCGAGCAGGAGCGGCTTCCACCCATCCCGGTCCAGAATATGGCGACTGTTCCGGTCAGGTCCTCAGCGCCTCGTGACGCGTCGGGAATGCTGTACGGTTCGGCCACCGCCGCCAGATGAATCCGCCGCCCCATCAGGCTGTGGGACATTAAGTCCTGAGCCAGGCGGGAGCGGTTAAGCTTGCACTGCAGGAGAAGTTGTCCTCCTCCTCTTCTCCCGCTCTCGCCGGGGAAGGCTCCGTCTCCATAGCCTCTTCCGGGCCGTTCCCCTCGTAGTCTTTGTGTCCGACTTCTCTGACGCCTCTTCAGTCCTTCGTGGGATCAGTTGCCGGCGCTATCGATTCCTTCCTCTCCATCGCGCCTCCACCATCGCTTGGAATGGTTTTTGTTTCCTGTGCGGCCCTCTCCTTACGACCACCAGTTTGGATGCCGGTGACCCAATACGATGCAACGCGGGCAGTGCCAGGTCCAAGCAGACCGGACACATGGGCAGTCCCTGGCGCGGTGTTCTTCCACCCCGTACCGGTAGGAGCTCTCCGACCGGTCGGCCGTCGATGTGCAGTCCCGGCGCACATGACCCCAATCCATGCACCTGAAGCATTGGAGTCGACGCGCAGGGAGGGGGGAAACCCTCTCCGCTGACCAACCTATGTTAATCCTACCTCCTGGTCGGGCGTCTCTTCCTCTGCTGATTTCCCTGGCTGCTGCCAGCGGGCAGCGTAGCCATACCGACCCGAGGTCCCGATAAGCGGAGCGTATGACTCCCACGTTGACCTCATTGGCGTGGTAGCCACCGGCCTCAGCAACGGCGGCTGCCACTTCCTCCGTGGTGACCGAGTCCTCCAGTCCGATTATTCTTAGCTCGGCCGTTCTTTGGGGCACGGTTACCTTGGTGGGCAGATCTTTCAGCGTGGTCGCCATCCGCTCGGCCAGTCGCAATGCTTTGTTCCTAGCGTCCTGGCATGGGATTTCAAACAGCAGCACTCCCGTGATCGCCCTCCTCGGTCTTAACTCCGTGATGTCGAGTTCGGAGAGCTTGATTTCCCTCCTTTCTGCCGACGTCGCATCACTGTACGTGAAACCCGAGCCGTCCTTTACAGTGAGCGATACCGCGGCACACCGTGGAGGTCGGGGAAGGCCCGGCGCTTTCTCGCTGTGTGGGTTCCGCCCGCCAGCGTTGCGTCTCTTTCCTGCCCCGATGGCTCCGAGTCCGTCGCCGCTGCCCTGTCCTCGCATGACTTCCCTTCCCGTGCGAGGGCGCGCCGGAGGTCGAGCGGCCACCATCGCGAAAGTCCTTGCTCTCGTTCCACCGCTTTTATTCGCAGTCCCGGGCGCCCAGGCAATTGTTCGCAGTGTCAACGACTGAAGAGACGACGATTCCCGTCCCTTGTTCTTGAGTCCTCAGCTGGCGCAATGACCGTTGGAAGAGGTTGTGCCGTGGGCTTCCTATTCTTTCGCCCCGCTCTCCCTCTTCCTCTTCCTAGGACGGTAATAAATCCTGCCTCTTCTGCCGACGACTCCACAGTCGACCGCGAGGTGTCTCTCGCCGACCGCAATCGAGTTTGTATGGTTCTTGCGGCGGCGCCAGCCCGGCGTTATTTCTTGCCGACATTCCTCCAACGAAGGAACAGGATCTTGAGATCCTCTAGTGAATCTCGAGGTCCTAGAACGCTGAATCTATCCGTTCCCTTCGTATGTGTATTACTCCCTGACTCGTTGGGACAGCGGAAGCGGAGCCACGCTGACCAGTGGTGTGGGGGAGGTGGGAGAGGGGACAGAACCTTTCCCGTTGGGGCCTTGGGAGCATTTTCTTTCGTCCCCTCTCAGAGATGATCTCCACCTCTTGTCCTTTGCCGTCGTTGTTATTAACTTTGGCTGCCGTCTCCGTGCGTTCTTTGATCAGCCGTTCCACCGTCTCTTGGAGACGATTGACCTCTCTCTCCAGAAAGAGCACCCTCCTTCGCAGTCATGCGTCGTCCTTCTCTTCCTGATCGTGGGTTGGTTCCGCGCCCTTCACGCTTGCTTACTCGTCGATCGATCCGATTCTCGTTTCGTCCCTCCGTATGTCGTCCTCGCCGTCGGTACCACCGAGGATGGTAGAGGTGGCAGCCACGGCGGCAGCCTCGGCGTCGGCGTCGGTGTCGGTGACAGTACCCGTCCCGCACCTCGCGCCCCTCTTCTTCCTTTTACCGGGAGCCGGTTGTAGCGCGAAGTCCGGATCCCCCACGGTAGCGCTCCCACCGTGTGCGCCTCCGCCGCGATCATTGGTGGCGGAGGCTGTGCGTTCTTTTAACTCGGTAATCCTGCGGTACGACCGCTTGCCGAGCGTGCCCGTAACGGTTCGATTAGGAAGAGCATGGCGACATATCGTCGTCGAATCTCATCCCTCCGCCGCGGCGTCGCCGCATCTCATCCCACGAAGATCCCGGGCCGACAGCCATAACGTCGGGTTCCTCCGACCCTTTCCGAGACGCCTCAGCTCGTGGCTCCCCTTCGTGAGACGCATTAGCGTATCCAGGGGCCTGGCGGCCCACTCCCGGACGGCTACGGTTTCTCGATGACGACGCAGCGGGGCCCAACCCGTGACTGCGCCGGTACTGGTATCCCTCCCCTCCGCCGTAAACGATTTTCTGGTTCGTTTTACTGTCCATTGTACTTTGAAAAATCGCCAAGGTCGTCAACAAGGTTTCCCATCCTGGTGCTACTCACTCGTTCACACCGTACCTCGGTCAAGGGCTGGTGCAGGGTGACGGGGAGCCCCACAAGAACGTGAGGTGAGTGGTCTCGGCAGATACGGGCCCACCAACTTCTCCGAAGTTCTCCGCACCGGATCGGCAAACTGGTGGGTGCCAATGACGCCGAGCAGTCACCATCCGGCTATAGGAGTATGTCAGATTCATCGGGGCTTCCTAGGGCGTCGTCCTATTCCTGGTGGTCGTGCTTCTTCGACCTAAATATCTACAACAACGTCAATCTAACAAATAGACAAATCGACTCATTCATAGACTAAATAGAAAAACACATAAATCGCCCTCCAAAAATCCGTGCCAAACATAACACAAAAAAAAAATTCATGCGAGCCATATATCAACAATAAAATAAAAGATCTACATACAAGATGTACAGACAAAAGCTATATACTCTCCAAAATAAACAATATAAAATACAACTATTCTTGTGACAAAAGAGAAGAATTAGAATTCCTAAAGTACCTACTATACAAAATAAAAGCGCAACTGAAACAAAAATTCGCAAACTCTATAAACCATTACTGGACAAACAAAATAAAGAACATCTCCAAAAACGACTCAGCCAACATGTTCCCACAAATAAATCAAATCTTCAGGCCAAAAGGACAAAACGCCATCCCACCTCTCAAATTGCCCCCCGAAAAAGCCTCTCTCATCCAAGAAGCAGGTATGACGATACACAACACCACCAAGGACACCAAATGTAACTTCATAATAAATAAAACAACGGAAAAGCTAGACTTTATCGGCATCCTCTTTTCCAAAACACACATACAAAACGAACATATGGGCCGAGAACATCTAAACAGAATTATCATCGCCGAAACAAACAGACTCGAAAATGAAATGGAACAAGACATAACACTATACAAAACAGTCTGCACATTCTCAAACGAAAACATCGCA
>JACXIP010003592.1:0-12075 GCA_014737485.1 Bombus picipes
TATATAACGTAATACGTTATAACGTTATGCTATATAAGGTAAAACGTTATAACTTTATACTATATAACGTAATACGTTATAACGGTATACTATATAACGTAATACGTTATGACGTTATACCATATAACGGTATCCCACATAACGTGATACGTTGTAACGTTATACCATATACCGTAATACGTCATAACGTTATACCATAAAACGTTATACCATATAACGTAATACCTTATGTCGTTATACCATATAACGTTATACCATATAACGTAATACGTTTTAACGTTATGCTATATAACGTAATAGGTTGTATCGGTAAACTATATAACGTAATACGTTATAACGCTATATTATATAACGTAATAACGTTATAACGTTATACTATATAACGTAATACGTTTTGAGGTTATACCACATAACGTAATACGTTTTAACGTTATACTATATAACGTAATACGTTATAACGGTATACTATATAACGTAATACGTTACGACGTTATACCATATAACAGTATCCCGCATATCGTGATACGTTGTAACGTTATACTATATAACGTAACACGATATAACTTTGCATTATATAACGTAATACGTTATGACGTTATACCATATAACGTTATACCATATAATGTTATACTATATAACGTAATCCGTTTTGAGGTTATACCATATTACGTTTTAACGTTATACTATATAACATAATACGTTATAACGTTATGCTATATAAGGTAAAACGTTATAACTTTATACTATATAACGTAATACGTTTTAACGGTATACTATATAACGTAATACGTTACGACGTCATACCATATAACGGTATCCCACATAACGTGATACGTTGTAACGTTATACTATATAAGGTAACACGATATAACGGTATACTATATAACGTAATACGTTATGACGTTATACCATATAACGGTATCCCACATAACGTGATACGTTGTAACGTTATACTGTATAACGTAACAAGATATAATGTTGTACTATATAACGTAATACGTTTTGACGTTATACCATATAACGTTATACCATATAACGTTATACTATATAACGTAATCCGTTTTGAGGTTATACCATATAACGTTATTCCATATAACGTAATACGTTTTTACGTCATACTATATAACGTAATACTTCATAACGTTATACTATATAACGCAGTACGTTGTAACGCTATACTATATAACTTAACACGATATAACGTTGTACTATATAACGTAATACGTTATGACTTTATACCATATATCGTTATACCATTTAACGTAATACGTTATAACGTTATACCATATAACGGTATCCTACATAGCATAATACGTTGTAACGTTGTACTATGTTACGTAATACGTTATAACGTTATACCATATAACCTTACACTATGTAACGTAATACGTTTGGACGTTATACCATATAACGTTATACCATATAAGGTAATACGTTTTAACGTTATACTATATAACGTAATACGTTATAAGGGTATACTGTATAACGTAATACGTTATGACGTTATCCCATATAACGGTATCACACATAACGTGATACGTTGTAACGTTATACTATATAACGTAACACGATATAACGTTGTACTATATAACGTAATACGTTATGACGTTATACCATTTAACGTTATACCATATAACGTTATACTATATAACGTAATCCGTTTTGAGGTTATACCATATAACGTTATACCATATAACGTAATACGTTATGACGTTATACCATATAACGGTATCCCACATAACGTGATACGTTGTAACGTTATACTATATAATCTAAAACGTTATAACGTTATACTATATAACTTAGTACGTTATGGCGTTATACTATATAACGTAATACGTTATAACGTTATACTATATTATGTAAAACGTTATAACGGTGTACCATGTAACATAATACCTTATCAAGATACACGATATAACGTTGTAGTATATAACGTAATACGTTCTAACGTTATACTATATAATGTAATACGTTATAACGTTATACCACATAACGGTATCCTGCATAACGTAATACGTTGTAACGTTATACTATATAACGTAATACGTGCTAACGTCATACTATATAACGTAATACGTTATAACGTTATACCATATAACGTAATACGTACTAACGTTATACTATATAAGGTAAAATGTCATAACGTTATACTATATAACGTAATACGTTATAACGTTATACTATATAACGTTATACTATATAACTTAATACGTTATAACGTTATACTACATAACTTAATACGTTATAACGTTATACCATATAACGTTATACCATATAACGTAATACGTTATAACGTTATACCATATAACTTAATATGTTATAACGTTATACCATATAACGTAACACGGTATAACTTTGTACTATATAACGTAATACGTTATGACGTTATACCATATAACGTAATACGTTATTACGTTATACCATATAACGGTATCCTACATAACGTAATACGTTGTAACGTTATACTATATAACCTAACACGTTATAACGTTATACCATATGTAGTTATACTATATAACGTAATACGTTATAACGTAATACCACATAACGTTATACTATATAACGTAACACGTTATAACGTTATACCATATAACTTAATACGTTATAACGTTATACCATGTAACGTTATACCATATAACGCAATAGGTTTTAACGTTATACTTTTTACCGGTATCCTACATAACGTAATACGTTGTAACGTTATACTATATAACGTAATACGTTATAACGTAATACCATATAATGTTATACTATATAACGTAACAAGATATAACGTTATACTATATAACTTAATACGTTATAACGTTATACCAAATGTAGTTTTACTATATAACGTAACACGTTATGGCGTTATACTGTATAACGTAATACGAAGCAAGCCCAACAGCTCGATAATCGCGACTATATCGTTTATTTTGAAGAAAACTGAGCGCCATTTCCATAAAGATTGAGATATTTCGACGTTTAAGTACACTTGCCACTCCATTTTACGCGCCAAGTCAGATGCACGCCCGTTTCAGCGACGACGAAATCCCAACAGCTCGATAATCGCGACTACTTCGTTTATTTTGAAGAAAACCAACCGTCATTTCCTTTCGGGTGAGATATTTCGAGGTTTAAGCGGTCTTTCTACTCCATTTTATGCGACAAATCAGATGCACGCCGGTTTCAGCGACGAAACTAGCCCAACATCTCGCAAATCGCGAAGATTTCGTCGATTTTGCCGAAAACAAAGCTTCATATCCTTCCACATTGAGATATTTCAACGTTGACGCTCTCTTTTTAGTCTATTTTACGCGCCAAACAAGATGCACGCCCGTTTCAGCGACGGAACAAGCCCAACAGCTCGCAAATCGCGACGACTTCGTCGATTTTGACGAATACCAACCGTCATTTCCTTCCCGTTAGATATTTCTGCGTTTATGAGCTCTTCCCACTTCATTTTACGCGTCAAATCAGATGCGCACCAATTTCAGAGACGAAACAAGCCCAACAGCTCGCAAAACGCCACGATTTCGCAGATTTTGACGAATACCTACCATCATTTCCTTCCCGACAGAGATATTTCTACGTTTATGCGCTCCATCCACACCATTTTCAACGCAAAATCAGATACACGCCCGTCTAAGCGACGAAACAAGCCCAACAGCTGACTCATCGCGACGATTTTGTCGATTTTGACGAAAACTAATCGTCATTTCCATCCGGATAGAGATATTTCGTCGTTTAAGCGCAATTTCCACTGCATTTTACTTGCCAAATCAGATGCACGCGCGCTTTGACGATGAAACAAGCCCAACAGCTCGCAAATAGCGACGATTTCGTCAATTTTGTCGAAAACCAACCGCCATTTCCATCCCGAATGAGATATTTCAACGTTTATGCGCCCGTTCCACTACAGTATACGCGGCAAATCAGATGCACGCCCGTTTCAGCCACGAAACAAGACCAACAGCGCGCAAATTGCGACGATTTCGACGATTTTGACGAAAACTAAGCGTCATTTCCATCCCGATAGAGATATTTCTACGTCTAAGCGCTCTTTCCACTCCATATTACGCGCCAAATCGGATGCACACCCGTTTCAGCGACCAAACAATCCCAACAGCTCGCAAATCGCGACGATTTCGTCGATTTTGACGAAAACCAATCGAAATTTCCTTTCCAATGGAGATATTTCGACGTTTAAGCGCTCTTTCCTCTCCATTTTATGCGCCAAAACAGATACACTCCCGTTGCAGCGACGAAACAAGCCCAACAGCAGGCAAATCGCTACGATTTCGTCGATTTTGACGAAAACCAATCGAAATTTCCTTCCCAATGGAGATATTTCGACGTTTAAGCGCTCTTTCCACTCCATTTTACGCGCCAAATCAGATGCACGCCCGTTTCAGCGACCAAACATGCCCAACAGCTGGCACATCGCGACAATTTCGTCGATTTTGACGAAAACTAAGCGTCATTTCCATCCCGATAGATATATTTCGACGTTTAAGCGCTCCTTCCACTCCATTTTACGCGCAAAATCAGATGTACGCCGCCTTCAGCGACGAAACAAGCCCAACAGCTCGCAAATCGAGACGATTTCGCAGATTTTGACGAAAAACTACCATCATTTCCTTCCCGTTAGAGATATTTCGACGTTTTAGCGCTCTTTCCACTTCTTTTTACATGGAAAATCAGATGCACGCCAGTTTCAGCGACGAAACAAGCCCAACAGCTCTCAAATCGCGAAGATTTCGTCGGTTTTGACGAAAACTAAGCGTGACTTCCTTCCCGATTGAGATATTTCGACGTTTAAGCACTCTGTTCACTCCATTTTACGCGCCAAATGTAATGAACGCTTTTTCAGCGTCGAAACAATCCTAACAGCTTGGAAATCGTGACGATTTCGTCGATTTTTGCGAAAACTAACCGTCATTTCCTTGCCGATTGATATATTTCGACGTTTGAGGGCTCTTTTCACTCCATTTTATGCGGCAGATGTGATGCACGCCTGTGGGAACGCCGAAACAAGCCCAACAGCTCGTAAATCCCGACGATTTCGTCGATTTTGGCGAAAACTATCCGTCATTTCCTTCCCGGTTGAGATATTTCGACGGTTAGCGCTCTTTTCACTCCATTTTACGCGCCTAATGTAATGCACGCCCGTTTCAGCGTAGAGGCAAGCCCAATAGCTTTCGAATCGCGACGATTTCGTCGATTTCATCGAAAACCAACCGTCATTTCCTTTCCGATTGTGATATTTCGACGTTTAAGCGCACTTTTCCTACCATTTTACGCGCCAAATGTAATGCACGTCCGTCTCAGCATCGAAACACGCCCAGCAGCTAGTAAATCGCGTTGATTTCTTCGATTTTGAAAAAGACTAACCGTCATTTCCTCCCCGTTTGAAATATTTCGTCGTTTATCCCGCTCTTTTCACTCGATTTACGAAGTTATGTTTAATTGTATACTGCAGACTAAATATGAAAAACTGCAAATACAATGAATTTGGCAGGGTCCTGATTTGACATAGCACAAACCTGTTGATGTGCGCTGTATTTCGCAACTAATGTGGGATATAACGCGCATCGAATTGTCGAGATATCTGGCATAGAAACTGATATACGTGCTATCGAATATTTCCGACAGAATCTCCAAGTCGGCAATTACGCTGGATTTGACCAGACGTAGAGTTGACATTGCGCATACTATCTGATGTGCTCTACATTTGGCAGCAAATGTGGAGTATAACGCGCATCGAATTGTCGGCATACCATCAATAACAGCAGAGATACGTTAAGTTGAATATTACCGGCAGAATCTCCAAAACGTTAAATACGCTGGATTTGACAGAGCAGAGAGTTGACGCAGGGCAAACCAGCTGAAGGGCGCTGCACTTGCCAGCGGCTGAGGAGTATAATGCACATCGTATTTTCGACATACCTCCCGTAACAGCGGAGATACGTTTAATCGAATATTTAAGCCTGAATATGCTAAACTGCAGTTACAAAGGATTTGGCAGGGACCAGGGTTGACATAGCGCAAACCGAATGACGTGCGCTATATTTGGCAACATATGTGGAATATATCTCGCATCGAATTGTGGACATATCACCAATAGCAGCACCATATGCAATACTTAAGCCTAAATATGCTAAACTGCAACTAAGATGGATTTGACATGACACAGGGTTAACATCGCGCAAGCCGGTTGGTGTGCACTGTATTTGGCAGTAAATGTGGAGTATAACGCGGCTCGAATTGTCGAGATATCAGCAACAAACAACCAATAATTCACTACTCACATCGAAGAAGTTTATACGAGGGTCAACGCAGTAATGAGGAACCAACTACCAAATCGGAGTAAATGTCTGCGGAGAATCGAAGTTGATACTACTGGAATGGTCAAGAAGACGAGACGAAACTGGAAAATCAAGAAAAATTAGTGACATTATAACAAACAATTCAACCGAATGTTCTTAGCAAACAAGAAAAGGTACCTTATAAGTTATATATGCAACTAATTATATGCAACTAATGGTTTATATGCAACTAATTATCGTAGGAGGAAGTGTACATGCAGGAACTCCACAAGGATTGGCTGCGAATCCATCTTTGCAATACATAATATACGACGGTCAGCTGATACAAATGGATAAGTTAACCTCAATTGCACTAATACTAAATATTCATAACAACACTAAAGTTGAATTAAAAGAAACAAGGACATCGGACAATAATTGATGCCCATCAACAACATTTACAAAGTAATATAGTTTACGGTTGACCATTGGAAAATTTTAAAAGCATTCTCTACTCACAGGTATGAAAATACCAAGCCAATAAATACCGAGGTAACCAATCATAACCTAAAAGGGGGAAGAATGTTGTAAACCATCTTGGAATAGAAATTGATAATAATAAGAAGCTCGTTACTCTCATCGGAAGGTATACATTAAAGCTGACGCAGTTACAAGAAGCCTACTACCAAACTTAAGTGTATACTTATGGAATACTGAATCAGATACCACCAAAACAGTGAAGATGACAACAGGAAAGTAGAAAATCAAGGAAAAATTTGTGTCACCACAACAAAATAATCCAACGTTAACAAAGCGGTCATAGCAAACAAGATAGTGGACGGACTATTTTACTGTGCAGATATTTACAAAATATAGTGTTTTATATATATCTATATATATACTTACAATTCTAGGATAAGTAAAAGTAGTCATAATAAGTGTTGGAAATATAGCGAAGAACCAGAAGATACCATACGCGCACCATGTAACTGTTCCAAGTAAAGGACTCAGCGTTGAAGGATTAAAATTGTAGAACCTATAAACAATAAAGATTTTAACTAACAATGTATAGATTAGCTCCAAAATTCTATGTAAAGGCGGCAAATTACACGCACAAGGTAACGACAACTTCATAACAAAGAAACAGAAAATAGCCAATCATATAGGAACAGGTTAGAAATTAATCAAGACCGATTAACCCAGTATCAACGATAAACGCGATTAAGATAAGAAATTATTATATTGTACTAAGTTATTATAGCATAATTGTATTAAGTCTGGCGTAGAGAAATAAGGTTATGTTACGCAGTAGAACTGGTAATAACACAGTATGCACATATTAGTATTAAATTAATTAAGCGAACACTCTATTAAAAATAAGTTACTCAAAACACAACAATAAAACAGTGCTATTGATAAATTGTAAAATTTAACAATAACACAATCCAAATGCTATTACATTAAAATAACACATAGTATAGATACACATTATAATGATTACATAAACAATACTATTGCCATTCTATCTGCGCAAAATAGAGGAAAATAAGCGATGAACGAATAATTATTTCAGTATTAAACATATTAAGTACGCGTCACTATACTTTTACTGGAGACATTCACGAGCGGCCATTTTGTATTATCATGAACATAGGATAGCTCTTACCATGCGCATCGGAATACATGCAATAATTATACACATTAAATAAATGCAAAATAATATTATTCCAACTTCAATTATACGTCAACTACTAAAATGAAGTTACAAATAATTAACAGATAAATGATAGATTCGACATTAATAAAAGTCACTATATACTAGGGATTCACAGGCGGCCATTTTGGATAATCACACGTGCATATAGTAACTTTTATGCGTTACAAAATAAATTGTATTGAAGAAATAAATATTTAATAGATGATAATACAACTGGAAGACTGTGACGAGGAAAGAATAAATAATAATTAATACAATATAACACATTATTATATGGTAACAGGAATATTAGAAATTAATAGAAACCAGCCGTGAGAAACAAACCACGAAATGATATATCAAACTTACTATTATAAAAAGTAATATTTTAAGACTCGGAAAACACTAAATTGCCACGCGCCTGGCACGTTACACTGGCGTCAGCAGGGAAGGCCTGGGAAACATCGTAGATGCAACATCAGCAAAATATGAGCTACTACAATATCTACATTTTATCACGCACCTTGTATGAACGAAACATGACCAATTAAAAAGACTAAACTTCAGCAGCATCTACGTGTCTCAAGGATATGAGAAATTAGAAACAGCGAAAACAAGATAATCAAAAAGACGAAACTTCAGCAGACTCCGCGTGTCCCAAAAAGATTCGTAATTTGTCACGTAGTAATGCTATGATTCCCATAGAGATGATCCATCACGTGACAATTAGGAAAAATATAAATAAAGGGTAGTAATCAAAAACATATCCTTTGTTCATTCGGAAGTCGGTCCGCCTACGTCGACTCTCTCTCCGTCGAAAATCGAGTGTTAGAAAAGTCAATTAGATTGTAAAATCAGTTCAAACCGTTTATATCATCATTCTGTTTGATAAAATCGAGCATTAGAAAAGCTAATCAAGTTCGAAAATCCGAGCATCGAATAATTATTCGGGAATCAAAGCGTTCGCATTGCGACTCGGTCCGTCGAACCCGAGTATCGACAGCGATTAGTTTCGAAAGTCCGAGCGTTCATCTCCATTCGAATCCAACGTTCATATTGCCAGTTCATCTGCAAAATCAAGGTTTAATTGCCAGAATTCGACTCATCACCAAACCATACCACACCGCCTGATCGTCTTCGCACCTATTCAAGGTAAGAAATTTAAAATTGTATATCCTCTTCTCTTTTAACTTGCAATCGTAAAAAGTTGTCTCTGAACAAAAGTATCCGTCGGCAGCTATAGTTGACAAATAAAACTATCAAGCACTCGATTTACGTAGATTTTATCCGAACGTCTTGAATTCACAATAATTATTCTTTGTATCGACCAGTGATTACGATGTTTTCAAACGCTGGAAACATCTATGGTTTTCGTCATCCTCTTCCTATCGTTAGCAGATTGCTCGTCTTTGGGCGAGGCCTACGAAGCCACGCCGATTGTCCACAGTGAACCCAGTTGCCAATTAAAATAATCATTTTTCGCTTACGACTCTAGTAATTACCAAGAACAAATTATATTTTCTAAACTGTTAAATCTAACTGATTATTCGCTGTGTTAAACCTGTGTTAACGGCGTTTTCAATTATCGAAAACTCTTATTGATCTTCGCATTCCTCCTCCCATCGTTGGCAAATATTGCCCATCTTTGGGCAAGGTTTGCGAAATCGCACAAGTCACATACATAGAGTGATATTAACTTCACCTTGATTATATTAGATGATAAAATCAAGAAAGAATCAAAAAGATAAAAGTCACCTTGGCAAGAGGCGATCCGAACGTTGGTACAAACGATTGATTGCTGCAGAAGTTAAAAGGGAAGAAAAGAGGTGCCGAGAAGTGTTAGCATTAAATAGCGAAGGTTCTGCACCTAGTTTTTCGTCCTCAAGTTCACCTATTTCCCAACATTGCGAGACGCATTCTCTCCGACCTCGATCGCAGTCGCCTACATCATACGATAGTGCTTGTCATAAACCGTATTATGTTAATCGCCCGAAGGAGTAAAAATTAGCTTTCGCAATTAATCGGATCGAAGTAAATAAGTCTTACCCTACCAAACATTTCTAAAACTTATCCGATCAGAAGCTCGAATATTTACTATATACTACCATATAATATAAATGTATTTACATCCGACGATACTTATAACAGACATTGTAATACCTTTAATCGACTAAAATCGAATAAATTATAACATATAGTATCAATATAACCCAGTCGGACGAAATAAATACGTTTGTCAATACGAATTGTCTATTCCGAATAACTTTAATTCTCTCCCGTGCCAGTACTCCCGCGCATAGCAGGTTAGCCGAAAAGTGGAATTTATATGCCAGTCGTATTGAACGTTAGTTAACGCTACCCATTAAACATAAATTAGTGGATAAAACTCTTACGACGTTCAGAAAACCCACGACAGACGAAGGTACAAAGATTTGTTTTCCTACAGCCAAGAAGGTGCTACAGATGCACTTCAAAACTGGGAATTCAATCTAGTAGTAACCAAAAAACCACGACAGACGAAGGTACAAAGATTTGATTTCCTACAGCCAAGAAGGTGCTACAGATGCACTTCCAGACTGAGAATTCAATCTAGTAGTTACCAAAGACACGATAGACCAACGATACCCATCACACACTAACACTCCTAACATAAAGGGAAATAGTAATAATAATAATAATAAAAAGGGAAAAAAATATAACAGAAAAAGGAAAAGAAATAATAAATAGAAAAAAAAATTTTTGAAATAGTCCTTATTTTATTTCTGGCGGCAGCAACTACCGTATTAATCGGCAATCTTAAATTTATTACATATACAATCATGTTCTTTCAATATTCCCATCCGATTAAATTAAATTAAACAATAATTAAATTACACAAAACAAAAATTAAAATTTAACTAAAGTAAACAACGATAAACAAACTAAATACGTAACATACCGACGTTAAAGCGTATCAGCGTTGAAACTAGCCCAACAGCTCGCAAATAGCGATGATTTGGCCGAGTTTGACGAAAACTAACCATCACTGCCTTCCCGATTGAGATATTTCGACGTTTAAGTGCTCTGCTCACTCCATTTTACGCGCCGAATGTAATACACTCCCGTTTCACAGTCGAAACTAGCCCAACAGCTAGTAAATCGCGATGATTTAATCGCTTCTGAAAAAGACTAACCGTCATTTCCTTCCCGTTTGAGATATTTCGACGCTTAAACTCGCTTTTCGCTCTATTTTACTAGCCGAATGTAGTGCACGCCTCTGTCAGCGTCGAAACAGGCGCAGCAACTCGCAAAGCGCAATCATTCGTCAATTAAGATAAAAACTATGCGTTATTTCGCTTCCGATTGAGTTATATCGGCGTTTAAACGCGCTTTTCGCTCCATGTTACACGCCGCATGTAGTGCAAGCCTCTATCAGCGTCGGAGCAAGACCAGCAGCACGCAAAATGCAATCCTTCTTCAACTAAGACGAAAAATAAGCGTTATTTCGTTTCCGATTGAGCTATATCGACGTTTAAAGGCGCTTTTCGCCCCATTTGACTCGCCGAATGTACTGCACGCCTTTTTCAGCGTAGAAACAAGCACAGTAGCACGCAAAACACAATCATTCATCGATTTTAACGAAAATCAAGCGTTCTTTCGTTCCCGTCTGAGATATTTCGACACCTAAACGCCCTTTTCGCTCCATTTTACAAGCCGAATAAGTGTACGCCTCTTTAGTCGTCGGAACAGTACCAGAAGGTCGCAAAACGCTCCCTCGCGATCGCGTCTCTCAACAAGTGGTCGAAACAGACGCCAATTCGAATCGCTTTTGTTTGAAGAGTTATGCCGGTTGCTCGGCGTCACGCACTTACGCACGTCGGTCTATCATCCCGCGTCTAATGGAATGTTAAAGCGCTTAGATGGACAACTTAAAGCAGCGATCAAGTGCCACGACACGAGCAACTGGGTCGAAATTTTACCCATCGTATTGTTAGGCATTCGAACCGCGATAATGAAGGACTTAAATGCAACGTCAAAATAAATAATTTCGTAGCGGTTTCCATAGATCGTTTAAAACCGGCGTTTGTAGTTCCAGACGATCCAGAAGAA
>JACXIP010003593.1:0-12156 GCA_014737485.1 Bombus picipes
TAATATGTTGTATCGTTATACTATATAACGTTATATTATATAACGTTATGCTATATAACGTTATGCTATATAATGTGATTCGTTATATCGTTATACTATATAACGTTATACTATATAACGTAATACGTTATAACCTTATACTATATAACGTAAAACGTTATAATGTTATTGGATATAACGTTATACTATATAACGTTATACTTTATAATGCAATACGTTATAACTTTATACTCTATAACGTAATATGTTGTAACGTTATACTATATAACGTTATACTATATAACGTAATACGTTATAACGTTATACTATATAACGTTATGCTATATAACGTAATACTTTATAACGTTATACTATATAACGTTATGCTATATAATGTAATACGTTATAACGTTACACTATATAACGTAATACGTTATAACGTTATACTACATAACGTTATACTATATAATGTAATACGTTCTAACTTTATACTATATAATGTAATACAATATAATGTTATACTATATAACGTTATACTATATAACGTTATACTATATAACGTAATATGTTGTATCGCTATATTGTATAACGTTATACTGTATAATGTAATACGTTATAACTTTATAGTATATAACGTAATACTATATAACGTAATACTATATAACGTAAGACGTTATATCGTTATACCATATAAGGTAATATGTTGTATCGTTATACTATATAACGTTATGCTATATATCGTTATGCTATATAATGTGATACGTTATATCGTTATAATATATAATGTTATACTATATATCGTAATATGTTATAACGTTATACTATATCACGTAAAACGTTGTACTATATAACGTTATACTATATAACGTTATGCTATATAATGTAATACGTTCTAACTTTATGCTATATAACGTAATATGTTGTAACGTTATACTATCTAACGTTATGTTATATAACGTAATACGTTATAACGTTATGCTATATAACGTTATGCTATATAATGTAATAAAATATAACGTTATACTATATAACGTTATACTATATAACGTAATACGTTATAACGTTATTCTATATAACGTTATACTATATAACGTTATACTATATAACGTTATACTATATAACGTTATACTATATAACGTTATACTATATAGAGTTATACTATATAACGTTATACTATATAACGTGATACTATATAACATAATACGTTATAACGTTATACTATATAACGTAATACGTTATAACATTATACTATATAACGTTATACCATATAATATAATACGTTATAACTTTATACTATATAACGTAATACTATATAACGTAATACGTTATAACGTCATACTATATAACGTAACACGTTATAACATTATACTTTATAACGTTACACTATATAATGTAATACGATATAACTTTATACTATATAACGTAATACTATATAACGTAATACGTTATAACGTCATACTATATAACGTAACACGTTATAACATTATACTTTATAACGTTACACTATATAATGTAATACGTTATAACTTTATACTATATAACGTAATACTATATAACGTAATACGTTATAACGTCATACCATGTAACGTTATACTATACAACGTAATACCTTATAACGGTATACCATATAACGTTATACCATATAACGTTATACTATATAACGTAATAGGTTATAACGTTATACCATATAACGTAATACTATATAGCGTAATACGTTATAACGTTATACGATATGACGTTATACTATATATAACGTAATACGTTATAACGTTATACTATAAAACGTAATACGTTATAACTTTATTGTTTAAAACGGTATACTAAAAAACGCGTTACATTATAACGTTTTACTATATAACTTTATACTATATAATGTTATACTATATAACGTTATACTATATAACGGAATACCTTATAGCGTTATACTATACAACGTAATACGTTACAACGTTATGCTATATAACGTAATACGTTATAACGCTACACCATATAACGGTAAAGTATATAGCGTAATACGTTATAACGTTATATTATATGACGTAATACGTTATAACGTTATTGTTTACAAGTGTATACTAAATAACGTGATACGTTATAACGTTATCCTATATAACGTTATACTATATAATATTATGCTATATAACGTTATACTATATAACGCAATACCTTATAGCGTTATACTATATAACGTAATACGTTATAACGTTATACTATATCACGTAATACGTTATAAGGTTATACAATACAACGTAAAACGTTATAACCTAGTACCATATAACGTTATACTATATAACCTAATACTATATAACGTAATACTATATAACGTAATACGTTATAACGTCATACCATGTAACGTTATACTATATAGCGTAATACGTTATAACGTTAAACTATATAACGTAAAACGTTATAATGCTATACGATATAACGTTATACTATATAACGTTATACTATATAATACGTTATAACGTTATACTATATAACGTAATACGTTATAACGTTATACTATATCACGTAATACGTTATAAGGTTATACAATACAACGTAAAACGTTATAACCTAGTACCATATAACGTTATACTATATAACCTAATACGTTATAACGTTATACTATATAACGTAATACGTTATAAGGTTATACTATATAACGGAATACGGTATAACGTTATACTATATAACGTTATACTATATAACGTAATACGTTATAACGTTATACTATTTCACGTAAAACGTTATAACGTTATGCTATATAACGTTATACTATATAGCGTTATACTATGTTACGTAATACGTTATAACTTTATACCATATAACGTTATACTATATAACGTAATACGTTATAACGTTACACTATATCACGTAATACGTTATAAGGTTATACTATAAAACGTAAAACGTTATAACCTAGTACCATATAACGTTATACAATATAACCTAATACGTTATAACGTTATACTATATAACGTAATACGTTATAAGGTTATACTATATAACGTTATACTATATAACGTACTACGTTATAATGTTATACCATATAACGGTATACTATATAACGTAATACGTTATACCGTTATACTATATAACGTTATACTATATAACGTACTACGTTATAATGTTATACTAAATAACGTAATACCTTACAGCGTCATACTGTACAACGTAATACGTTATATCGTTATACTATATAACTTAATATGTTATAACGTAATAGTTCATAACGGTGTACTATATAACCTAAACGTTATAACGTTACACTATATAACGTTATACTACATAACGTAATACGTTATAACGTTATACCATAAAACGTTATGCTATATAACGTACTACGTTATAACGTTATAGTATATAATGGTATACTATATAACGTAATACGTTATAACGTTATACCATATAGCGTTATACTTTGTAATGTTATACGTTATAACGTTATGCCATATATACTTATACTATATAACGTAATACGTTAAAATGTCATAATTTATAACGGTATACTAAATAACGTAATACGTTATGACGTTATACTATGTAACGTTATACTATATAACGTTATATCGTATTACGCATCGTATTACGATATATAGTATAACGTTATATAGTATAAGGTTATAACGTATTACGTTATTTAGTGAAACGTTATAACGTATTACGTTATGTAGTATAACGCTTTAACGTATTACGTTATGTAGTGTAACGTTATAACGTATTACGTCATGTAGTATACCGGAATAGGATATAAATTTATAACGTATTACGTTGTATCGTATAATGTTATATGGTAGAACGTTATAACGTATTACGTTATTTAGTACACCGTCATGACGGATTACGTTATTTCGTATACCGTCATAAACAATAACGTTATAACGTATTACGTTATATAGTATAACGTTATAACGTATTACGTTATTTAGTGAAACGTTATAACGTATTACGTTATGTAGTATAACGCTTTAACGTATTACGTTATGTAGTGTAACGTTATAACGTATTACGTCATGTAGTATACCGGAATAGGATATAAAGTTATAACGTATTACGTTGTATCGTATAATGTTATATGGTAGAACGTTATAACGTATTACGTTATATAGTACAACGTTATATGGTATAACGTTATAACGTATTACGTTATATAGTATAACGTTATATAGTATAACAGTTTAACGTATTACGTTATATAGTATACCGTTATATGGTATAACATTATAACGTATTACGTTATATAGTATAACGTTATACCGTATTCCGTTATATAGTATAACCTTATAACGTATTACGTTATATAGTATAACGTTATAACGTATTAGGTTATGTAGTATAACGTTATATTGTACTAGGTTATAACGTTTTACGTTGTATTGTATAACCTTATAACGTATTACGTGATATAGTATAACGTTATAAGGTATTACGTTATATAGTATAACGTTATATAGTCTATCGTTATATAGTATTACGTTATATAGTATAACGTTATATAGTATAACGTTATAACGTTTTACGTCATGTAGTATACCGGTGTATGATATAACGTTATAACGTATTACGTTGTATTGTATAATGTTATATGGTGGAACGTTATAACGTATTGAGTTATATAGTATGACGTTATATGGTATAACGTTATAACGTATTACGTAACATAGTATAACGCTATATAGTATAACGTCATATAGAAAAACGTTATAACGTTTTACGTTGTATTGTATAACCTTATAACGTATTACGTTATATAGTATAACGTTATAACGTATTAGGATATATATATAACGTTATATAGTACTAGGTTATAACGTTTTACGTTGTATTGTACAACCTTTTAACGTATTACGTTATACAGTATAACGTTATAACGTTTTAGGTTATATAGTATAATGTTATATAGTACTAGGTTATAACGTTTTACGTTGTATTGTATAACCTTATTACGTATTACGTTATATAGTATATCGTTATAACGGATTACGTTATATAGTATAACGTTATATAATATATCGTTATATACTATTACGTTATATAGTATAACGTTATATAGTATAACGTTATATAGTATAACGTTATAACGTTTTACGTCATGTAGTATACCGGTATATGATATAACGTTATAACGTATTACGTTGTATAGTATAACGTTATATGGTATAACGTTATAACCTATTACGTTATATAGTATAACTTTATATAGTAAAACGTTATATAGTATAACGTTATATAGTATAACGTTATATAGTATAACGTTATATAGTATGACGTTGTAACGTAAGACGTTGTGAAACATACCGTTATAAACTATAACGTTATAGCGAATTACGTTATATAGTATAACGTTATAAGGTTTTACGTTATATAGTATAACATTGAAACGTACTACGTTATGAAGTATACCGGTATATGATATAACGTTATAACGTATTACGTTGTATAGTATAACGTTATATGGTATAACGTTATAACCTATTACGTTATATAGTATAACTTTATATAGTAAAACGTTATATAGTATAACGTTATATAGTATAACGTTATATAGTATAACGTTATATAGTATAACGTTATATCGTATTACGTTATATAGTATAACGGTATATTGTACAATGTTATAACGTCTTACGGTATATTGTATAACCTTATCACGTATTTCGTTCTATAGTATAAGGTTATATCGTATAACGTTATAACGTTTTACGTCATATAGTATAACGTTATAACGTATTACGTTATATAGTATAATTTTATATCGTATAACGTTATAATGTTTTACGTTATATAGTATAACGTTATTACATTTTACGTTATGAAGTATACCGGTATATGATATAAAGATATAACGAATTACGTTATATTGTATAATGTTATATGGTGGAACGCTATAACGTATTACGTTATATAGTATAACATGATATTGTATAGCGTCATAACGTATTACGTGCGATGCTATACCGTTATAACGTATTACGTTATATAGTATATCGTCATAGCGTATTCCGTTATGTAGTATAACCTTATATGGTAATACGTTATCTGGTAATACGTTATATGGTATAAGGTTTTAACGTTTTGCGTTATATAACATTACTTTATGTGGTACAACGTTATAACGTTTTACGTTATATGGTATAACGTTATAAAGTTTTACGTTATGTAATATCGTGAAGTAATCAAGACAAAATATTACCCGATAAATTACTATTTATTAATGACGTATGAATTACGCAAACACCATTTGGGCAGGAACGACGCTTATCTAGCCGGAACCAAGTGCAGTACTTGTATCTATACCATACAACTTTACAGTTACTTGGTAGCACACTTTCCCTCTCTCTCTCTATCTATCTCTCCCTCTCTCTCTCTCTCTCCCTCTCACTAACAACTCTAAACACTGACACTACATCAACTCTAACGACTCTACTCTTGGAAATCTCGATCAATACTGAATCTCACAACACACTTACTTTTCGACTCGCATACTTCCGACCTCACCGTCATCGCTCCTAGAACCTGGACCCTTCCTTCTGCCTTAACATTGTTTGTAGTTTTTTCCTATATTATTGTGGGAACTAGGTGACTTTAGTCACATTTGCGCTCTATAATACAACCACAAAACGGCGTTGACACGGTTTTTCTATTCTTAACAGACTTCAAATCAGCGTTTTACGATACTACAGTTATATGGTGTAACGTTATATCGCATTACGATATATGGTATAACGTTATAACATATTACGAAATATGATATAACCCTATTACATAGTACGTTACATGGTATAACGCTAAATCGTATTACGTTATATGGTATAACGTTATATCGTATTGCGTTATATGGCATAATGCTTTAACATATTACCATGAATGATATAAGGCTATAACGTAATACGTTATATGGTATAACGTTATAACGTATTACGTTATAGGGTCTAACGTTATATCGTATTACGTTTTATGGTATAATGTTATAACGTATTACATAATATGATATAAGGCTATAACGTAATACATTAAATGGTATACCGCTATATCGTATTACATTATATAGTACAACGTTATAACGTAATACGTTATATGGTATAACATTATATCGTATTACCTTATATGATATAAGGCTATAACGTAATACGTTATATGGTATAACGTTATATCGTATTACGTTATATGGCCTAACGTTATATCGTATTACTTTATATGGTATAATGCTATAACGAATTACCTCATTTGGTATAACGTTATAACGCAGTACGTTATATAGTATACCGTTATATACTATAAAGTTATAACGTGTTACGTTATATAGTATAACGGTTTAACGTATTACGTTATATAGTATTCCGTTATATGCTTTAACCTTATAACGTATTACGTTATACAGGAGATCGTTATATGGTATAACGCTATAACGTATTACGATATATAGCATAACGCTATAACGTATTACGTTATATAGTATATCGCTATGGCGTATTACATTATTTAGTATAACGTTATATGGTATAACGTTATAACGTATTACGTTATATAGTATACCTTTATATGCTTTAACGTTATAACGTGTTACGTTATATTGTATTACTTTACAACGTATTACGTTATATAGAATACCGATATAAGATATAACGTCATAACGTATTACGTTATATAGTATAACGTCATGACGTATTAAAGTTATAGAGTATAACGTTATAACGTATTACGTTATATAGTATAACATGATTTGGTAAAGCGTCATAACGTATTACGTTATATAGTATACCGTTATAACGTATTGCGCTATATAGTTTAACATTATAACGCATTACGTTATATAGTATAACATTATATAGTATAACGTTATATAGTATAACGTTGAAACGTATTACGTTATGTAGTACACCGTTACATACTCTATAGTTATACCGTAATGGGTTATCCGTTATAACGCTATAACGTATTACGTTATATAGTATAACGTTATAACGTATCACGTTATAAAGTATAACGTTAAATGGTATAACGTTATAAAGTTTTACGTTATGGAATACCGTGAAATAATGAAGACCAAATTTTCCCCGATAAATTACAATTTATTAATAACGTATGAATTACACAAACACCAATTGGACAGGAACGAGTCCTATCTAGCCAGAACCAAGTGCAGTACTTGTATCTATACCACACAACTTTAAAGTTACTTGGTAGCACACTCTCCCTCTCTCTCTATCTATCTCTCCCTCTTTCTCTCTCTCTCTCTCTCTCTCTCACTAACGACAACTCTAACGACGCCACTCTTGGAAGTCTCGATCAATACTGAATCTCACAACACACTTACTTTTCGACTCGCATACTTCCGACCTCTCCGTCATCGCTCCTAGAACCTGGACCCTTCCATCTGCCTTAACATTGTTTGTAGTTTTTTCCTATATTATTGTGGGAACTAGGTGACTTTAGTCACATTTGCGCTCTCCAATATAATCCGACCACAGAACGGCGATGACACGGTTTTTTCTATTCTTAATAGACTTCTAATCATCGTTTTACGGTACTACAGTTATATGGTGTAACGTTATATTGCATTACGATATATGGTATAACGTTGTAACATATTACGAAATATGATATAACCCTATTACGTGGTACGTTACATGGTATAACGCTAAATCATATTACGTTATATGTTATAACGTTATATCGTATTGCGTTATAGGGCATAATGTTGTAACGTATTACCATGTATGATATAAGGCTATAACGTAATACGTTATATGGTATAACGTTATAACATTATAACGTATTGCGTTAAATGGTATAACGTTATATCGTATTACGTTAGATGGACTAACGTTATATCGTATTACGTTATGTGGTATAATGCTATAACGAATTACCTCATATGGTATAAGGCTATAACGTAATACGTTATATGGTATAACGTTATAACGCAGTACGTTATATAGTATACCGTTATATACTCTAAAGTTATAACGTATTACGTTATATAGTATAACATGATTTGGTAAAGCGTCATAACGTATTACGTTATATATTACACCGTTATAACGTATTGCGTTATATAGTTTAACGTTATAACGCATTACGTTATATAGTATAACATTATATAGTATAACGTTATATATTGTAACGTTATATAGTATAACGTTGTAACGTATTACGTTATGTAGTACACCGTTATATACTCTATAGTTATACCGTAATGGGTTATCTGTTATAACGCTATAACGTATTACGTTATATGGTATAACGTTATAACGTATTAGGTTATATAGTATACCGTTATGTAGTATAACGTTATAACGTATTACGCTATATAGTATAACGTTATATGGTATAACGTGATAACGTATTACGTTATATAGTATAACGTTATAACGTATCACGTTATATAGTATAACGTTAAATGGTATAACGTTATAAAGTTTTACGTTATGTAATACCGCGAAATAATGAAGACAAAATTTTCCCCGATAAATTACAATTTATTAATAACGTATTAATTACACAAACACCAATAGGACAGGAACGAGGCCTATCTAGCCGGAACCAAGTGCAGTACTTGTATCTATACCAAACAACTTTACAGTTACTTGGTAGCACACTCTACCTCTCTCTCTATCTATCTCTCTCTCTCTCACTAACGACTCTAACCACAGACACTCCATCAACTATAACGAATCTACACTTGGAAGTCTCGATACTATATAACGTAATACGTTATAACGTTATACTATATAACGTTATACTATATAATGTAATACGTTATAACGTTATACTATATAACGGTAAACTATATAATGTAATACGTTTATAACGTTATACTATATAACGGTAAACTATATAACGTAATACATTGTAACGCTATACTATATAAAGGTATACTATATAACGTTATACGATCACAACGTAATACGTTAGAACGTTATACTATATAATGTAATACGTTATAACGTTATACCATTTAGCGGTAAACTGTATAACGTAATACGTTATAACGTTATTCTATATAACGTAATACGTTATAACGTTATTGTTTATAACGGTATACTATATAAGGTGATACTATATAACGTTATACTATTTAACGTAACACGTAATAACGTTATACCATACAACGTTATAATATAAAACGTTATACTATATAACGTAAAACGTTATAACGTTATACTATATAACGTAATATGTTATAACGTTATACTATATAACGTTATAGTATATAATGTAATGCGTTATAACGTTATACTATATAACTTTATACTATATAACGTAATACGTTATAACGTTACACTATAAAGCGTAATATGTTGTAACGTTATTCTATATAACGTTTTAGTTTATAATGTAATACGTTCTAACGTTATACTATATAACGTAATACGTTATAACATTATACCATATAACGTTATACTATATAACGTATTACGTTATAACGTTGTACCATATAACGTTATACTATATAACGTAATACGTTATAACGTTATACCATATAACGTTATACTATACAACGTAATACCTTATAACGGTATACCATATAACGTTATACCATATAACGTTATACTATATAACGTAATAGGTTATAACGTTATACCATATAACGTAATACTATATAGCGTAATACGTTATAACGTTATACGATATGACGTTATACTATATACAACGTAATACGTTATAACGTTATACTATAAAACGTAATACGTTATAACTTTATTGTTTAAAACGGTATACTAAAAAACGCGTTACATTATAACGTTTTACTATATAACTTTATACTATATAATGTTATACTATATAACGTTATACTATATAATATTATGCTATATAACGTTATACTATATAACGTTATACTATATAACGCAATACCTTATAGCGTTATACTATATAACGTAATACGTTATAACGTTATACTATACAACGTAATACGTTATAACTTTATACTATATAGCGTAATATGTTATAACGTTATACTATATAACGTTATAGTATATAATGTAATACGTTATAACGTTATGCTATATAACGTTATGCTATATAACTTAATACGTTATACCGTTATACCATATAACGTTATTCTATATAACATAATTCGTTATATCGTTACAACTTATAGCGGTATGCTACATAACGTATTACGTTATAACGTTATACTATATAACGTAATACGTTATACTACATAACGTATTACGTTATAACGTTATACTATATAACGTAATATGTTATAACGTTATACCATATAACGGTATACTACATAACCTAATACGTTATGACGTTATACTATATGACGTAATCCGTTATAATGTTATTGTTTATAACGTTATACTATATAACGTAATACGTTATAACGTAATACTCTATAACGTTATACTATATAACGTAATACGTGATAACATTATACCACATAACGTTACACTATATAACGTTATACCATATAACGTACTACGTTATACCTTATAACGTTATACTATATAACGTTATGCTATATAACGTAATACGTTATAACGTTATACTATATAACGTTATACTATATTACGTAATATGTTATAACGTTATACTATATAACGTTATGCTGCATAACGTAATACGTTATAACGTTATACTATATAATGTAATACGTTATAACTTTATACTATATACCGCATTACATTATAACGTTATACCTTATAACGTTATACTATATAACGTAGTACGTTATAACGTTATACCATATAACGTAATACCTTATAACGTTATACTATATAACGTTATGCTACATAACGTAATACGTTATAACGTTATACTATATAATGTAATGCGTTATAACGTTATACTATATACCGTATTACGTTATAACGTTATACCATATAACGTTATACTATATAACGTAATACGTTATAACGTTATACTATATAACGTTATACTATATAACGTAATACCTTATAACGTTATACTATATAACGTTATGCTACATAACGTAATACGTTATAACGTTATACTATATAATGTATTACGTTATAACTTTATACTATATACCGTATTACATTATAACGTTATACCATATAACGTTGTACTATATAACGTAGTACGTTATAACGTTATACCATATAACGTTATACTATATAACGTAAAACGTTATAACGTTATACTATATAACGTTATACTGTATAACGTTATAATATATAACGTTATACTACATATCGTTATGCTATATAACGCAAT
>JACXIP010003594.1:0-12245 GCA_014737485.1 Bombus picipes
CGTATTACGTTATATAGTATAACGTTATAACGTATTACGTTATATAGCATAACGATATATGATATAACGTTATAACGTACTACGTTATACAGTATAACGTTATAACGTATTACGTTATATACTACAACGTTATAGTGTATTACGTTATATAATATAACGTTATGTAATATAACGTTATAACGTATTACGTTATAACGTATTACGTTATATAGTATAACGTTATAACGTATTACGTTATATAGTATAACGTTATAACGTATTACTTTATATAGTACAACGTTATATGGTATAACGTTATAACTTATTACGTTATATAGTATAACGACATAACGTATTACGTTATATAGTATAACGTTATAACGTATTACGTTATATAGTATAACGTTATAACGTATTACGTTATATAGTATAACGTTATAACTTATTACATTATATAGTATAACGTCATATGGTATAAGGTTATAACGTATAACGTTATATAGTATAACGTCATATGGTATAACGTTATAACGTATTACGTTATATAGTATAACGTTATAACGTATTACATTATATAGTATAACGTCATATGGTATAACGTTATAACGTATTACGTTATATACTATAACGTTATAACGTATTACGTTATATAGTATAACGTTATAAAGTATTACGTTGTATAATATAACGTAATACGTTATAATGTTATACTATATAACGTAATACGTTATGTCGTTATACTATATAACGTAACACGTTATAACCTTATACCATATATCGTTATGCCATATAACGTAATACGTTATAACGTTATACCATATATCGTTATGCCATATAACGTAATACGTTATAACGTTATATTATAAACGTAATACGTTATAACGTTATACTATATAACGTAATACGTTATATCGTTATACTATGTAACGTAATACGTTATAACATTATACCATATATCGTTATAATATACCGTATATCGTTTCTTATATAACGTTATACCATATAACGTTATATAGTATAACGTAATACGTTATAACGTTCTACTATATAACGTAATACGTTATAACTTTATACCATATGACATTACACTATATAACGTAATACGTTATAACGTTATACTATATAACGTAATACGTTATAACATTATACCATATATCGTTATGCGATATAATGTAATACGTTATAACGTTATACTATATAACGAAATACGTTATAACGTTATACTATATAACGTAATACGTTATATCGTTACGCCATATAACGTAATTCGTTATAAGGTTATACTATATAATGTAATACGTTATGACGTTATACCATATATCGTTATGCTATATAACGTAATACGTTATAACGTTATACTATACAACGTAATACGTTATAACGTTATACTATATAACGTAATACGTTATAACGTTATACTATATAACGTAATACGTTATAACGTTATACTATATAACGTAATACGTTATGTCGTTATACTATATAACGTAACACGTTATGTCATTATACCATATATCGTAATGCTATATAACGTAAATACGTTATAACGTTATACCATATAACGTTATACGATATAACATAACACGTTATAACGTTATACTATATAACGTAATACGTTATATCGTTACACCATATAACGTAATTCGTTATAAGGTTATACTACATAATGTAATACGTTATGACGTTATACCGTATATCGTTATACTATATAACGAAATACGTTATAACGTTATACTATATAACGTAATATGTTATAACATTATACCATATATCGTTATGCTATATAACGTAAATACCTTATAACGTTATACCATATAACGTTATACAGTATAACGTAATACGTTATAACATTATTCGATATAACGTAATACGTTATAACTTTATACCGTATGACATTATACTATATAACGTAATACGTTATAACGTTATACTATATAACGTAATACGTTATATCGTTACACTATGTAACGTAATACGTTATAACATTATACCATATATCGTTACGCTATATAACGTAATACGCTTTAACGTTATACCATATAAAGTTATACAGTATAACGTAATACGTTATAACGTTATTCGATATAACGTAATACGTTATAACTTTATACCGTATGACATTATACTATATAACGTGATACGTTATAGCGTTATACCATATAACGTTATAATATATAACGTATTACGCTATAACGTTATACCATATATCGTTATGCCATATAACGTAATACGTTATAACGTTATATTATAAACGTAATACGTTATAACGTTATACTGTATAACGTAATACGTTATATCGTTATACTATGTAACGTAATACGTTATAACATTATACCATATATCGTTACGCTATATAACGTAATACGTTATAACGTTATACCATATAAAGTTATACTATATAACGTAATACGTTTTAACGATATACTACATAACGTAATACGTTATAACGTTATACCATATATCGTTTCTTATATAACGTTATACCATATGACGTTATACAGTATAACGTAATACGTTATAACGTTCTACTATATAACGTAATACGTTATATCGTTACACCATATAACGTAATTCGTTATAAGGTTATACTATATAATGTAATACGTTATGACGTTATACCGTATATCGTTATGCTATATAACGAAATACGTTATAACGTTATACTATATAACGTAATATGTTATAACATTATACCATATATCGTTATGCTATATAACGTAAATACGTTATAACGTTATACCATATAACGTTATACGATATAACGTAATACGTTATAACGTTATTCGATATAACGTAATACGTTATAACTTTATACCGTATGACATTATACTATATAACGTAATGCGTTATAACGTTATACTATATAACGTAATACGTTATATCGTTACACTATGTAACGTAATACGTTATAACATTATACCATATATCGTTATGCTATATAACGTAATACGTTATAACTTTATACCGTATGACATTATACTATATAACGTAATACGTTATAACGTTATACTATATAACGTAATACGTTATGTCGTTATACTATATAACGTAACACGTTATATCATTATACCATATATCGTTATGCTATATAACGTAATACGTTATAATCGTTATACTATATAACGTAATACGTTATAACGTTATACTATATAACGTAATACGTTATAATCGTTATACTATATAACGTAATATGTTATAACGTTATACTATATAACGTAATACGTTATAACGTTATACCACATAACGTTATACTATATAACGTAATACGTTATGTCGTTATACTATATAACCTAATACGTTATAACGTTATACTATATATAACGTAATACGTTGTAATGCTATAGCATATATCGTTATGCTATATAACGTAATACGTTATAACGTTATACTATATAACGTAATACGTTATAACGTTATACTATATAACGTAATTCGTTATAACGTTATTCTATATAACATAATACGTTATAACGTTATAGCATATAACGTTATACGTTATAACGTTATACCATATAACGTGATACGTTATAGCGTTATACGTTATAACGTTATACCATATAACGTTGTACTATATAACGTGATACGTTATAGCGTTATACCATATAACGTTATACTATATAACGTGATACGTTATAGCGTTATACCATATAACGTTATAATATATAACGTAATACGTTATAACGTTATACCATATATCGTTATGCTATATAACGTAATACGTTATAACGTTATATTACATAACGTAATACGTTACAACGTTATACTATATAACGTAATACGTTATATCGTTATACTATATAAGGTAATACGTTATAGCATTATGCCATATGTCGTTATGCCATATAACGTAATACGTTATAACGTTATACCATATAAAGTTATACTATATAACGTATTACGTTTTAACGATATACTACATAACGTAATACGTTAGAACGTTATACCATATATCGTTTCTTATATAACGTTATACCATATGACGTTATACAGTATAACGTAATACGTTATAACGTTATAGCATATAACGTTACACGTTATAACGTTATACCATATAACGTTATACTATATAACGTGATACGTTATAGCGTTATACCATATAACGTTATAATGTAAAACGTAATATGTTATAGCTTTATACTATATAACGTAATACGTTATAATGTTATACTATGTAACGAAATACGTTATAACGTTATACTATATAACGTAATACCTTCTAACGTTATACCATATAACGTTATACGTTATAACGCTACACCATATAGCGTTATAATATATAACGTAATATGTTATAGCTTTATACTATATAACGTAATACGTTATAATGTTATACCATATATCCTTATGTCATATAACGTAATACGTTATAACGTTATACTATATAACGTAATACGTTATGTCGTTATACTATATAACGTAATACGTTATAACGTTATACCATATAACGTTATACTATATAACGTGATACGTTATAGCGTTATACCATATAACGTTATAATATATAACGTAATACGTTATAAGGTTATTCCATATATCGTTATGCTATATAACGTAATACGTTATATCGTTATACTATATAACGTAATACGTTATAACGTTGTACCATATGACGTTGTACTATATAACGTAATACGTTATAACATTATACTCAATAACGTTATACGTTATAACGTTATACTGTATAACGTAATACGTTATAACGTTATACCATATGACGTTATACTATATAACATAATACGTTCTAGCGTTATACCACATAACGTAATAGGCTATAGCGTTATACCATATAACGTTATACGTTATAACGTTATACCATCTAACGTAGTACGTTATAACGTTATACTATATATCGTAATACGTTATAACGTTGTACCATATGACGTTGTACTATATAACGTAATACGTTATAACATTATACTCAATAACGTTATACGTTATAACGTTATACTATATAACGTAATACGTTATAACGTTATACCATATGACGTTATACTATATAACGTAATACGTTCTAACGTTACACCACATAACGTAATAGGCTATGGCGTTATACCATATAACGTTATACGTTATAACGTTATACCATCTAACGTAATACGTTTTAACGTTATACTATGTAACGTAATACGTTATGTCGTTATACTATATAACGTTATACGTTATAACGTTATACTATATAACGTAATACATTATATCGTTATACTATATAACGTAATACGTTATAACATTATACCATATATCGTTATGGTATATAACGTAATACGTTATAACGTTATACTACATAACGTAATACGTTATATCGTTATACCATATATCGTTATGGTATATAACGTAATACGTTATAACGTTATACCATATAACGTAATACGATATAATGTTAAACCATATAACTGTAGTATCGTAAAAAGTTGAGTTGAAGTCGATTAAGAATAGAAAATACCGTGTCATCGCCGTTCTGTGATTGGTTTATATTGGAGGGCGCCTATGTGACTAAAGTCACCGCGTTCCTACAATGATATAGGAAAAAACTACAAACAATGTTACATCAGAAGGAAGGATCCAGATTCAAGGAACGAAGACGGAGAGCTCGGAAGTATGCGTGTCGAAAAGTATGTGTGTTTTAAGATTCAGTATTGATCGAGACTTCGAAGAGTAGAGTCGTTAGCGTTGATGGAGTGTCAGTGTTAGAGTTGTTAGTGAGAGAGAGAGAGAGAGAGAGAGAGAGAGAGAGAGAGAGAGAGAGAGGGAGAGATACAGAGAGAGGGAGAGTGTGCTAGCAAGTTACTGTAAAGTTATATGGTATAGATACAAGTAATGCACTTGGTTTCGCCTAGATAAGCGTCGTTCCTGTCCAATTGGTATTTGTGTAATTCATACGTTATTAAGAAATTGTAATTTATCGTGGAAAATTTTGTCTTGATTATTTCACGATATTACATAACGTAAAACTTTATAACGCTATACCATATAACGTTTTACGTTATAACGTTATACCCTATATGTATTAGGTTGTAACGTTTTACCATATAACCTATTACGTTATATTGTTATATCATACACCGTAATACGTTAAAACGTAATACCATTTAACGTAATACGTTATAACGTTATACCATATAACGTAATACGTTATAACGTTGTACTACATAAGGTTATGTCACATAACGTAAAACCTTATAACGTTATACCATATAACGTATTACCTTATAACGTATTACCTTATAACGTTACACCATATAACATATTACGTTATGACCTTATATCATATAAGGCAATACGTTATAACATTATAAGATATAACGTAATACAATATGACGTTAGACTATATACCGTAATACGTTATAACCTTATACCATATAACGTTACACTATATATCGTAATACATTAAAACGTTATACCATATAACGTCATACTATATAGCGTAATACGATATAACGTTATACCATATAATTTAATACGTTATATCGTTATACTATACAACGTGATACGTTATAGCGTTATACTACATAATGCAATACGTCATAACCTTGTACTATATAACGTAATACATTATATCGTTATAATATATAAGGTAATACGTTAAAACGATATATTATATAGCGTTATACGTTATAACGTTATGTCATATGACGTTATACTATATAGCGTAATACGATATAACGTTATACTATATAATGTAATACGTTATAACGTTATACTCTATAACGTAATACGTAAATACGTTATGCTATGTAACGTAATACGTTATAACGTTATACTATATAACGTATTACGTTATATCGTTATACTATATAACGTAATAAGTTATGACGTTATAATATATATCGTAATACGTTATATCGTTATACTATATAACGTAATACGTTATAACGTTATACCATATAACGTTATACGTTATAGTGCTATACCATGTAACGTTGTACTATATAACGTAATACGTTATAACGTAATACTATATAACGTATGCGTTCTATCGTTATACTATATAACGTTATACTATATAACGTGACACGTTATAACTTTATGCTATATATACTGAATACGTAATACGTTATAACGCTATACTATATAACGTAATATGTTATAACGTTATACCTTATAACGTTATACTATATAACGTAATACGTTATAACGATATACTATATAACGTAATAAGTTATAACGTTATACCATGTAACGTAATACTTTATAGAGCTATTACATGTAACGTAATGCGTTATAACGGTATACTATATAACGTAATACGTTATAGTGTTATATTATATAATTGAATACGTTATATTACTATACGATATAACGTTATACCATATAACGTAATACGTTTTAGCGTTATACCATGTAACATATTACATTATAGCGTTTGATCATATTTCGTAATATGTTATACCGTTATACCATACAAGGTAATGCGATATAATGTTAAACCATATAACTGTAGTATCGTAAAAAGTTGAGAAGAAGTCGATTAAGAATAGAAAAAACCGTGTCATCGCCGTTCTGTGACTGGTTTATATTGGAGAGCGCCTATGTGACTAAAGTCACCTCCTTCCTACAATGATATAGGAAAAAGCTGCAAACAATGTTACAGCAGAAGGAAGGATCCAGATTCAAAGAGCGAAGACGGAGGGGTCGGAAGTATGCGTGTCGAAAAGTATGTGTGTTGTGAGATTCAGTATTGATCGAGACTTCGAGGAGTAGAGTTGTTAGCGTTGATGGAGTGTCAGTGTTAGAGTTGTTAGTGAGAGAGAGAGAGAGAGAGAGAGAGAGAGAGAGAGAGAGAGAGAGAGAGAGAGATAGATAGAGAGGGAGAGTGTGCTACCAAGTAACTGTAAAGTGATATGGTATAGATACAAGTAATGCACTTGGTTCCGCCTAGATAAGCGACGTTCCTGTCCAATTGGTATTTGTGTCATTCATACGTTATTAATAATTTGTAATTTATCGTAGAAAATTTTGTCTTGATTATTTCACGATATTATATAACGTAAAACTTTATAACGCTACACCACATAACGTTTTACGTTATAACGTTATACCATATATGTATTAGGTTGTATCGTTTTACCATATACCCTATTACGTTATATCGTTATATCATACACCGTAATACGTTAAAACGTAATACCATTTAACGTAATTCGATATAACGTTATACTATATAATGTATAACGCTATACCACATAACGTTTTACTATATAGAGTAATACGATATAACGTTATACTATATAATGTAATACGTTATAACGTTATACTATATCACGTAATAAGTTATATCGTTTTACTATATGACTTAATACCTCATATCGTTTTACTATACAATGTAATACGTTATAACGATATACTATATAACGTAATACATTATATCGTTATATTATATAACGTAATACGTTATATCGTTATAATATATAAGGTTATACGTTATAACGTTATACTATATAACGTAATACGTTGTAACGTTGTATTATATAACGTAATACGTTACAACGCAATACTACATAACGTAATACGTTATATCGTTATACTATATAACATTATGCTATATAGCGTAATAAGTTATAACGTTATACTATATAATGTAATCCGTTATAACGTTATACTATATAATGTAACATGTTATAATGTTATAACTCATAACGTTATACAATATAACGTAATACGTTATAACGTTATGTCATATAACGTAATGCTATATAGCGTAATACGATATATTGTTACACTATATAATGTAATACGTTATAACGTTATACCATATGACGTTATACTATATAACGTAATAAGATATAACTTTATACAATATAATGTAATACGTTATAACGTTATACTGTATAACGTAATACGTAAATACGTTATACTATATAACGTAATACGTTATAACGTTATTCCAATTAACGTTATACTATATAACGTAGTACGTTACAACGTTATACTATATAACGTAATACGTTATAGCGTTATACTGTATAACGTAATACGTTATAGCGTTATACTACATAACCTAATACGTTATAACGTAATACTATATGACGTAATACGTTATATCGTTATACTATATAACGTTATACTATATAGCGTGATACGTTATAACGTTATACTATATAACATAATACGTAAATACGTTGTATTATATAACGTTATACTATATAACGTAATACGTTATAACGTTATACTATATATCGTGATACGTTATAACGTTATATTATATAACGTAATACGTTATATCGTTATACTTTATGACTTAATACGTTATATCATTTTACTATATAACGTAATACTTTATAGCGTTATACCATATAGCGTCATACGTTATAGTGTTATACCATATAACGTTTTACTATATAACGTAATACGTTATAGCGTTTTACTATATAACATAATACGTTATAGCGTTATACTAAATAACGTGATACGTTATACCGTTATACCATATAACGCAATACGTTGTATCGTTATACTATATAACGTAATACGTTTTATCGTTATACTATATAACGTAATACGTTTTATCGTTATACTATGTAACGTAATACGTTGTATCGTTATACTATATAACGCAATACGCTATAACGTTATACTATATAACGTAATACGTTATATCGTTATACTATATAACGTTATACCATATAACGTTATACTATATAACGTAATACGTTATAACGTTATACCATATAACGTTATACTATATAACGTAATACGTAACAGCGTTATACTATATATCGTAATACGTTATAACGTTATACTATATAACGTTATACTATGTAATGTAATACGTTCCAACGTTATACCATATAACGTTATGCTATATAACATAGTGCCATATAACGTTATACTATATAACGTAATACGTTATAACTTTATACCGTATAACGTTATACTATACCAGCGTAATACGTTATAACGTTATACCATATAAAGTTATACGTTATAGTGTTATAGTGTTATACCATATAACGTAATACGTTATAACAATATACTAAATAACGTAAGACGTTATAGCGTTATACTGTATAACGTAATACGTTATATCGTTATACCATATAACGTAATACGTTATAAGGTTATACTATATAACGTAAGACGTTATATCGTTATACTATTTGACGTAACACGTTATAACGTTATACAATACAACGTAATACGTTATAACGTTATACTACATAGCGAAATACGTCTTAAAGTTATACCATATGACGTTATACTATATAGCGTAATACGATATAACGTTATACTATATAACGTAAAACGTTGTAACGTTATACCATATAACGTTATACGTTATAGTGTTGTACTGTGTAACGTAATACGTCAATACGTCATACCGTATAACGTTATACTATATAACGTAATACGTTATAACGTTATACCATAAAACATTATACTATATACCGTAATACGTTATATCGTTATACCATTTAACGTTATACTTTATAACGTAATACGTTATAACGTTATACTATATAACGTTATACGTTGTAACGTTGTACTACATAACGTAATACGTTATAGCGTAATACTATATAACGTAAGACGTTATATCGTTATACTATATAATGTAATACGTTATATCCTTAAACTACATAACGTAAGACGTTATAACGTTATACTATATAGCGTAATACGACATAACGTTATAATATATAATGAAATACGTTAGAACGTTATACAATACAACGTAATACCTCATAACGTTATAGTATATAACGTAAAACATTATAACGTTATACTATATAACGTGATACGTTATAACGTTATACTATGTAACGTTATACGTTGTAACGTTGTACTATATAATGTAATACGTTATATCCTTAAACTATATAACGTAAGGCGTTATAACGTTATACTATATAGCGTAATACGACATAACGTTATACTATATAATGATATACGTTATAACGTTATACTATATAACGTACTATGTCAATACGTTATACCATATAACGTTATACTATATAACTTAATACGTTAGAGCGTTATACTACATAACGTAAAACGTTATAACGTAATACTATATAATGTAATACGTTATATCGGTACACTATATAACGTAATACGTTATAACGTTATAATATATAACGCAATAAGTTACAACATTATACTATATAACGTAATACGTTATAACGTTGTACTATTTAACGTAATAAGTTATAACGTTATACTATATAACGTAATACGTTTTGTCGTTATACTATATAACGTAATATGTTATAACGTAATACTATATGACGTAATACGTTATATCGTTATACTATATAACGTTATACGTTATAACGTTATACTATATAACGTAATACGTTTTGTCGTTATACTATATAACGTAATACGTTTTGCTGTTATACTATATAACGTAATACGTTTTGTCGTTATACTATATAACGTAATACGTTTTGTCGTTATACTATATAACGTAATACGTTATAACGTTATACTATATAACGTAGTACGTTATAACGTTATACCATATGACGTTATACTATATAACGTAATACGTTATAACGTTATACTATATAACGTATCACGTTATAACGTTATACCATATAACGTAATACGTTTTGTCGTTATACGATATAACGAAATACGTTATAACGTTATGCCATATTACGTTATACCATATAATGTTATGCTATATAACGTAATACATTATAACGTTACACTATATAACGTAATACGTTATAACGTTATACTATATAACGTAACAAGTTATAACGTTATACTATATAACGTAATACGTTTTGTCGTTATACGATATAACGAAATACGTTATAACGTTATACCATATAACGTTATACCATATAACGTTATGCTATATAACGTAATACATTATAACGTTATACTATATAACGAAATACGTTATAACGTTATACTATATAAGGCAGTACGTTATAACGTTATACCATATGGCGTTATACTATATAACGTAATACGTTTTGTCGTTATACTATATAACATAATACGTAATAATGTTATACCATATAACGTGATACCATATAACGTTATACCATATAACGTAATACGTTATAACGTTATACTATATAACGTAATACGTTATAACATTATACTATATAACGTAATACGTTTTCTCGTTATACCATATAACGTAATACGTTATAACGTTATACCATATAACGTTATACAATATAACGTTATGTTATATAACGTAATACACTATAACGTTATACTATATAACGTAGCACGTTATAACGTTATACGATAGGACCTTATACTATATAACGTAATACGTTATAACGTTATACCATATAGCGTAATAC
>JACXIP010003595.1:0-13063 GCA_014737485.1 Bombus picipes
ATTAGTTTGTCCTGTGTTAAGCTTAATTCGGTTACGGTTAGGGGTGCCGCTTGGTTCTTTTTTTGTTTCCAACGGAGACAACGAGCTATGATTCGTATCAACTTGGGCCAGGATGAATATCTTTGCAACAAACTGTAATCGGCGGGATTTGCGGACAGACAAATCGCCCCTTTTTGTTCCGGTACTTCAATCTGCGGTGGTAACGCCCATGTCGGCCAGTAGTTTTCCGACTGGTAAAGCCACGCAGGACCATGCTGCCAAATGGTTGGGCGCAGAAACTCTTCGGGTGTTTGGCCGCGCGATATTAAATCCGCGGGATTGTCGTTGGTAGGAACATGGCGCCAATCGCAGATACTGGCTTTCGTTTGAATTTCGGAGACTCTATTAGCGACGAACGTTTTCAGCGTGTGAGGTGAGGTATCGAGCCAATGGAGGACGATACTGGAATCGGTCCAATAGACAGTTCGAGTATTTTCGTGTAATAGGGCTTGTTGTACTGTCGACATGAGGGACGTAAGAAGGAGTGCTCCGTTCAGCTCGAGTCGAGTAATGGTCTGGTACTTGAGCGGAGCGACTTTTGATTTTGCGGTTAAGAGTTTGGTCCAAACACGGCCGTTGGTGCTTAGGGTTCGGAGATAAACACAGGCTCCGTAAGCTTTTTCGCTGGCATCACAGCACTCATGCAATTCAATTTGCGTTGCGGATTTAATTATGGCTTTGCGTTGGAACCTGATGTTGTTTAATAAGGATAGTTGGGCATAGTACCGGTCCCACTCTGTATGTAGATCGATCGGAAGTGATTCATCCCAATCGATTTTCGACGACCATATTCGTTGAAGCAGTATCTTGGCCCGAACAATCACCGGTGCGTGCAGACCGAGCGGATCGTAGATTTTTGCGATCTCCGAGCTGATGATTCGTTTCGTTACACTGGAGGGGTTGGTTTGACTTCGACCGAGTAAAGAATGGAGTCGTCGGATGAATTCCAAAACACCTCCAACGTCTTCAGGGTTTGCGAATCGCCCAAAAAATGTTGATGATTTGTTTCTTCTATGGAAAGTCCATGTAATAAGTCGTTGTCTGTTTGATGCCCATTTTCGTATGTTTAAGCCGGCCACTTGAAGTAAATTGGTGAGTTCTGTTCCAAGCGCGAGGGCTTCGTCCTTCGTATCAGCTCCGGTGTGAGAGTCGTCGACGTAGAAATCCCGCTGCAGTACCTGCGCTGCACGTTGAAATCGATGTCCTTCGTCCTCTACCAGTTGTTTGAGGCACCGAATGGCTAGATACGGGGCTGCGGATAAACCGAACGTTACGGTGTTAAGTTGATATTCTGTTTCTCCACTGGCGCTGCGCCATAATATCCTTTGATATTTCCGTTCCTCTGGTCGTACGAGGAATTGCCGATACATTTTTTCTATGTCGCCAGTGAGCACGTATTGAGGAGAGCGGAATCTAATTAGTATGCGGAATAAATCTTCCTGTAGCTTGGGTCCTGTGTGAAGTGTATCGTTTAAGGTAATTCTGGTGGTGCTTGGTGCCGATCCACCGAAAACTACGCGGAGTTTGGTGAGTTGACTCGATGCTTTGATTACGCCATGATGGGGTAAATAGTATCCGTTGTCATCGAAGTGGTTGACATTGACCTTTGTCATGTGTGCCAATGCCAGGTACTCCTGTATTACCGTTCGATATTCTGATTCGAAGCGTTTGTCGTGCTGAAATCGGCGATTGAGTGAGTCGTTTAATTGCCAGCGTTTTAGAGGATCCGAGTGACTGAAGTTGATCGTTGAACGGTAGAGCGACGATAGATATAGAGAACGATAGTCCTTCGCTGGTGCGTCGGGTGTGGGCTTGGAAGTGTTCTTCGCATCGTCGATCTGCCTCTGAGATATGCTTAAACGAAGGTCCTTCGGCGATTTCCTAAAACCTCGCGAGGTGTGCTTGTAGAGTCGTCGTGGATGTGTGAAAAGTGTTTGTCGTGGTTTGGGAAGTTGGACTCCCCCCGATTACCCATCCGAATTGCGTTTTTTGCAGACGCAGTTCGGGCTCGTCTGGCTGCGTTAAGTTGATTTGTCCCACACACATCGACGCGAGTGTTGAACCTGAACTTAGTAGCACATCGATCGGAGTTGGTAAATGAAATCGTGGATCGGACAATTTGCGATTTTTGGGTATCTCAAGTGTCGAACGATCGATGGGTTCGCTTGGAATTAAGGTTGATATGTTGGTATGTAGAGTAAGTATGTTGTATATTGTATGTTGTATGTTGATATGTAGGTTGTCGGAATGACAAGGAATCTTAATGTCCGTGTGTATGTGCCGTCAGTGGAAGTTATCGTGGCCGTGATGTGTCGCTTGGAGGCCATCGTCAAGGTATCTTTTTTTTTTGAACGTGGAGAAATCCTCATGGACACTCCGCTGCTGCCGTTATCGCGTAACAGCAGAGCAGTGTTGGACTCCTACCGACTAAAACTCCACGATGACCATCCTTGGCGTATGACGGGGGTGCTCCAGGAACCTCAATGAATTATCTTCAGTTGCACCCCCTTCTCGCGTCCTTTTGTTCGAGCCAGTCCTAGTACTTCCCGGCTATTGAGTTGGCGCTAGGGGGTGGTCACTGCCCACAGCGCTGTCGCTCCTTCCACTAGTGATCTGTTGGGACGGCGTTGGGGCGGCTCTAGGTCGTCTGACTGCCATCCTTCTCCATCGGCTTATCCTGCAAGGGTGAGATTTTTTCTTTCTCTCCCTTTCCGCTCGTTCCTTCGCGAGCATAACTCGCTCGCAGAAGAGACGGACGGCCTTGTGTTCCTGTGACCCTCTCAGCATCGCTTCTACTATCGCTTGGGGGGTCAGTGTTACTTCTATGGCGTGCCGCAGGGTGTAGCGGGGCAGCTCCCATACCGAGCAGAGCTCCAGGGTGTGTTGCGCTATGTCCCTGCCCTCTCCACAGTGGTGGCAGATGTCCGTCGTCTCTCGCCCGATTCTCTTCAGGAACTCGCCGAACACGCCGTGTCCGGTGAGTACCTGGGTCATTCCGAATGTGAGCGGGAGGCCTTGGTGGCTCCTCCATGCTTCCCAGTTGGGGAGGATCGCCTCCGCGCCTCGATGTTCGCCTCCTTCGTTGATCAGCTGGAATCGCCACAGGTCCCATGTGTCCTCCTCGGCAGTTCCTATGTCGTTTGGAGCCGCTTGCTCGGTCCGATCTTCTCCCGGATGCCATACTCTCCGGTGGATATATCTCCTTTTGAGCGCTAGCGCCCGAAGTTCCCACGGGGGGATGCTGCTAGGGCAGTCGCTGACACGTGGGACACGGTCAGGTATCCCCTAATGATTCTGATGGCGGTTACTCTGTGTAGCCTCCTTAGGAGCAGGATGCTGCGGCGACTCGCCATCAGGTCGTCCGCCCATACCGGAGCCCCGTACTTCACTCGGGATCGACGGACGCCCTCGTAGAGTCGGCGTACCGCGTCTCCGGCCCCGCCGATGTTCGGTAACAGGCCGCACCAGGCGTTGGCGGCTACCGACACTTTCGGCATTAGGGCGTCGAAGTGTGGCTCGAACGTCCTCTGACTGTCGATGGCGAGACCCAGATATTTCATCTGTGATCCCACCCGGACGGTTTCACCTGCCATGTTTATGCTTAGGCCGGGTGGTGGGGTCTCTTGCCTCTTCTTGTCATATATGGCCTCCGACTTCGCAGGGGAGACCCTCAGGCCTAGCCCGTGCTCAGCACGGGTTGCGCAGGCCGCTGAGATTTCGCCGATGCGCAGCGTCTCGTGCCAGCCACGACCCCCGACTAGGACTGGGGTGTCGTCCGCATAGCACACGATGGCTGCACCTGGGGGGAGCGGGCATCGTAGTACCTCGTCGTAGGCAATGTTCCATAAGATTGGTCCCAGTACCGAGCCCTGCGGGACTCCGCGCTCGACGGGTCGCGTTTCCTCTCCTTCCTTGGTGGCGTAGCAAATCCACCTGTTGTCGAGGTAGGCTCGGATCAGCCGGACGATGTAGCTGGGAACCTCGAAGTGCTCCTGGGCCGTCACTATCCTGTCCCATGGTATGGAGTTAAACGCGTTGACGATGTCCAAAGAAACCGCAAGCGTCTTATCGCTTCAATCGTCGAGCGCCCCTTCCGGAAGCCGTACTGGCTTTCGTGCCTTCCTGGCACCTAGCCCGCTATGTGTCGCTCCAAGCGGGTGGCAACTATCCTCTCGAGCAGTTTGCCGAGCTCGTCTAACAAACATATCGGCCGGTACGCTGACGGCGAGGTCGTCGGTCCGCCATGCTCGGGGGTACTCTCCCTCTTTCAGGCTTCTTGTCTAGAGACTCCGAAGTCTGGGGGCCATGACTCCCATCACTTCCCCCCAGCTCCGGCCCGAGATTCCGTCCGGGACCGGCGCCACGTCGCGGGAGGCCATTCTTCTGGTCGCCTCCCATATCTCTTCTTCTGTAACTTCCCAGTCGTCCCTCCATTCAAGTGGCTGTGTCGTTTCCCGCGGCCTTTCTGCCGCCCTGTCTTCTTGTGGGGGAGAGAGCGTCTCGATGATCCGCAGCAGCAGCGCAGGTTCTATTTCCATCGTCGCCAGGGGGCCTTTCGCACGGAGTTTCCGCATCACCGTCCTGTATGGTCTTCCCCATGGGTCGGCCTAGACTGTTCTGACTAGTTCAGTCCAAGCACGGTCCTTGGCGTTTTTGATCTCCTTTTGCAGTGAGCGCCGTAGCACGCGGTATACCCGGTAGCGCAAGGAGAGTACTTCTTCGACGCGTCGTCGCCAGCGGCGGGCCCTCAGGTACTGTCTTCGGGCCCGGATGCATCTCGTCCTCAGCTCCGCGATGTCGGGGTTCCACCAGTAGACTGCCCTGCTTGGCACTGCTCCTGGTGTGGCACGCGGCATGGATGCGTCGCAGATTGCCGTCATGGCCCGGTGAAGATTCTCGGCCTCCTCTTCCACGTCTGTTTCGGTCGTCGCCGTCGAGACCTCTCAGTTCCAAGCTGCTGCTATAGCGGCCGCCCGGAATAGGTCTCTGTTCATCTCCTTTATCTTCCATCTTGGCGGTGAGCGCGGGCGTCCTTTCCTCGGCGGGCCGCGACCATCGCCTGTCGTCGCCATTCTATGTCCGCGTGTATCCACCTCCATAAATATGTAGTGGTGGCCCGAGAGTGTCTCGATCCCTTCGGCTACTCTCCAGCCTGTTATCTGCCTGACTGCATCGGGGGAGGCCCATGTGATGTCGACGGGGATGGGGATGTTGATGGGGAGGTTTTCTTGTTGCCGCTAGCAGCTGTGGATCCGCGGGTGGCTCCTTTTGTTCCTTTCTTCGGGGGGGGGGGGGGGCGCAGGCCAGCCCACCCATCCTGTGCACAGATGGTGCTCCAAGCGCCTCGCAGAGCAGGCATTTCGGGCTCGCGGCAGTGCATGCTTTCGCTTGGTGCCCTGGTTTGCCGCATCTGAAGCATAGGTGACCCTTCTCCTCCTTGGCGAAGCAGGACTTTCTTATGTGTCCAGTCTCCAAGCACCTGAAGCATTGTAACAGTATTCGCCCGATGGCTTCGACCTTCGCTGTCGTCCAACCTATGGCGACCTCGCCAGTCTGGGCCAGTTTCCTCACTGCACCGGCCGGGCCCCGTATCCACACAGATCCAAGGCCGTTTCGGGCGGGACGGATTTCTCCCAGTCGGACGTCCTCTGGCTTGCAGCCGCTCTCCATCGCCAGGGTGTTCTGGATTTCCTCCTTGGTGGCCGACATGTCTATCATGGACATCCTTGCTTCCGCGGCTCGGAAGGATGTCGCCACGCAGACCTTGTTCGGATCCAGAGCCCGCGTGTTGCGAGCGCTGCGGCCTTCTCCCTCTTCTGATCCTCGGGAACTTCCAGGATGATGCCTCCGGTGATTGTCTTCCGCATCCTCATCGTATTGACGCCGACCTCAGCCAGGGAGACGCTGTCCCTGGCCGCAGCCAGCAGCTCCGCTTAGGATTTGTTCGATTTGACCGTCAGGGTGATTGTTACTGCTGATGTTCGTGGTAAGTGTGGGAGGAGCGGCCTGCCTTCTCCTCTACGCGCGTTCTTCGGTCCACCTTCTGGGGTTTTTCTCGGGCTCTTCGCCTCTGTCCCGGGGATTAGCTTCGCCGGCTGCTTCTTTTCTGCCTCCTTCTTCTTCCTGTTCTTTTTCCTTTCAACGGTCTGTCATTCGGTGGCAACCGCTCGCCCTCCCTTGGTCACTGGGGCGTTGGGGTCTCCAGACTCCTTCCTTCTCGTGCCCTCGTCCGGGGCGACCTCCTGTTCTTCCCTCCTTTCCATGCTCTGGAGGCGTTCTTCAAGTCCGTGAAGTGAGAGACCTATCTCCTCTATCTCCTGCTCGATTGCGACAAGGCGAACCGTGTCACTGCTCTTCTCTGCGGCGGGGCGCGAAGCCAGCTCTTTTCAGAGCGCCTTGTTCTCAGCCTCTAATGTTGCTATGCGTCCTTGCGCTATAGCAAGGTTTGATCTGTTCACCATTTCCGTTACGCCCGCAGCGATAGTTCTCGCCGCTTTCTTCAGCTTTTCTTCCTGCGTTCTCTTGGGGATGCGAGATGTCTCGGCAACCTTGTTCACCTCTGCGGCTTGACGGATCAGTTCCGCTCCTATGTTCGCCGTAGTAACTGATCGCATCTCGTAAGCTAGGTCCTCTTCCTCTGTCGTTTCTCCGTCCGTGGGTACTCCGTGTTCAGTGTGGGGTGGGGGGCCCCTCTTTTGGCGATGCCGCCCTTGTCATGCTCCTGGTGCTGACGTGTGACGGCTCGTCAACCAGCTCCGCTTCGCCCCCTCCTCTGACGATTCCCCCTACCTCCTTATCTTTCGCCACTTTTGCACCTCTTTTCGCCATTGGGCGCAGAATGGTCACTTCTTCCGCGCCTATTGTTTCCCCCGTACTGCCACTTCGAATGGCCCACGCGGCGCACCTTCGGCGCACGTGCCATTATGGCTGCGTCTGTGTAGTTCCTCGGGTAGCCCGTGTAGCGGCGCTGTTGTCACGCGTCCTAATATGGCTACCCAACTGTCATAACCTGACCCTCCGTTTAGTTCCGTCTTTACCGCTTTTCCAAGCCAGAGTACGTAGGTTTCTGTACCCGCTTTGCTTTCGCGGGCACTGATCCTTCGCTCTGGTTGCCTTCCTTACCCGGATTCCCCAGTTTTCCGGAGATTTCCAGTACGATCGCGGCTCCGTCCTCCCAACGTCTGCTCCGCGCCAAATCCCTCCACCCTCCTCATCGTTAATATATCTAGAGCTCCGATTGGGACCGAACATTTTTTTGCTTTATTTTTAACGATTTTGCTAATTCCTCGGTAATGAAATTCATACTGGATCCGGTGTCGAGCAACGCTAACATTGGTTATGTGTTCGACTGTCATTGGGAGGTGGGCTTGGAGACGCGGCTGTTCGTGGTGTTTCTGATCTGTGGTCTGTTGTGTGTTTGAGTGGGTGATGAGTAAGGTGGCAAAGAAGGTGTTGTGGATCGACTATTTGTTGGGGAAGATCTCGGGCTGGACGTGCTGGATCGAGACCCTGAATGGCGTTCTGCCCTATGCAGCATCGTGTGATGTCGTTCTCCGTGCACGCGGCATGATCCCAAGAAACAATGCTTCTTTGTGTGCAGTTGAGGCATAGTGATACTCTTTTAACCTTCCGAATGCGTTCGCGAAGGGACTTGGTTTTCAAGGTGGCACACCTCAAAATGGGGCATGTCGGAGTAACCTGCTTCGCCATTAATGCATGCCCTCGTGGTTCGCCTTGACGGACCGGAGTGGTTTGTTCCGGTGATTCTCTTGCTTGTTTGACCGTGGTGATCGGTCTGGAGCTTCGTGCTGATCTCTCTAGGAAGTTTAGTAAATAAATGTACGGGGGCACCTCGTTATTAGGCAGCGTCATTTCCCATTGTTTTTGGGTACTTAGTGGTATTTTCGAGAGAATGAGGCTGTTAAGCATACTACTGGTATCGGGGTAGGATTCTCCTAATTTGTTCAATGCAAATATGTGTTATTTAAATGTGTTGACTAAGCGCCTTACTTCTGTTGCAGATTCTTTGGTTAACCTTGGATAATCAATTATTACCATGCAGTGACTGAAAGTTGTTTATCGTGAACATTCGAAAGTCTCCTTGAGAACGGCTATAGCCTGACTGCAGTTTTCATTACCAAGGGGTAACGCGTTTATACAATCCGCTGCTTCTCCTCGCAGAGCGTACTGCAGGTACTGGAATTTCTGTACGTCCGTGAGGCTAGGATTTTTGTCGATTGTGGAAGAAAAGGTATCATAAAACGTGTTCCATTTCTCTAAGCTTCCGTCAAAAGTGGGAAGCCGAAGTACTGGTTATTTAATGGCTATCGGATTTGAACTTGCGGATGTACAGGTTGGGAGGTTTATGGATGTCGACGGCGATGCTGCTTGCGCGTTCCTCAGAAGATTTTGTAGCTTTATGTCTACCGCGACATGTTTCTCGTAGCTCGATAACAAGGAGTTCTGCTGATGACCGAATTGTTCATACTCGTCCAATCGGTTCGATACGTATGCGAATCGGCTGCTACAATAGCCTCGTCTCCGACGCAGGGAGATGAGTTGGTCTTAGCTTGTCATCGTTGCCGAGGATAGGAGATGGTCGATATAAGGAAGGAGCTTACCTTACTGTCGTGCGGCGTGAGGTCGCGTGTGTATGCTTGGCGAGGAACGGCTTGTTCCTTCCCGGCGGCCACTCGTTTGGTTGTTTTGATGACTGTCCAGCTGCGGCGGGAGGCTGCGTGGTAGCATTCCCTTAGCAATGGGATGTGCTTCATCGAAGGTGACGCTGATGTCACTAGTTTTGCTGTAGTGATAACGCTCGCGCTGCTGGTTTTGATGTAGCCACGTAGCACTGTGTGGTCACTGGTAAGTGTACTCTTCACTGGCACGTGATCCACGGCTCGGAGGACTAAAATGTTTCGACCGTTGGCGGAGAGACGCTATCGCGAGATAGCACGTGAAGGAGAGTTATATGTTTCCGTTCCGATTAAATAATCGGCGCCACGAACTGATCGATCCCCTTATTTCTGTTGTGATAATAAGGGTAGATAAATGAAATTGCACAGATTTAACACAAATAAATTAATGTTTATTTCAAGAACTTATTAACTAGAGAGATATAATTGGAACAGAAATGTAATTGCGTTTTGGTTGATAAGTAATGCGTGATGTATGATATGTGCTGACGGTTCGAGTTCTCGAAAAGTTCTGATCGCCCTTCGATCTTTTTCGTCTTTTCTGAAAGACGACCCCCCCACTACGTTCGGATCACGCCACATTCTATTACGCGAGGTAAAATAACGGCCACGAGTCGACGTTTCTGGAAGTCGCCCTGCTTAACGAACCATGTGTGGACGCAGTGGGGCTTCGTAGGCCTCGCCCATGTTCGAGCAATCTGCTAACGGTGGGTAGAGGAAAACGAAAACCATAGATGATTCCAGTGTTTTAAAACGCCGTACACCGGTTGATACAGAGAATAATTATCGTGAATTCAAGACGTTCAAATAAAATTTACGTGAATTGTGTACTTGATAGTTCTATCTAGACAACTTTGTTCGATTGCAAGTTAAAAGAGAAGTGGGTATACAATTTCAAATTTCCTACCTTGTTTAGATGTTGAGTCGATCGGCTGTGAGTATGGCTTGGTGATGTGTCGATTTTTGGTAATTAAACTTTGATTTCGCGGATGAAGTGAGCGTTTGATTCGAATGATGATGAACGTTCGAAAAACTGATCATTATCGATTCTCGGATCCGATGGACCGAATCGCAACGGGAAGCTTTGATTTTCGAATAGTTACTCGATGCTCGGATTTTCGAACTTAATTAGCTTTTCTAATGTACAATTCTATTGGACAGAATTATAATGTGTACGGTTTGAACTAACTTGATTTTCGACGTAGACGGACCGACTTCCGAATGAACAAAGAACGAATGACTGACTTACATTCCAATTAATTTTTCTAACACTTGATTTCAACGGACAGAGTCACGATGTGAATGGTCTGAATTTTAAATAACGACTCCTCTACTCTATGTTATTCCCGCTTGTTTATAATTTTCCTAATTGCCACGTGATCGATCACCCCTATGGGAATCACAGCATTGCTACGTGACAAATTAGGAATATTGTAACGGCCTACTTTCGTGGATTGTGCTGAAGCTTCATCTTCTTGATTATGTCACCTTTTTTGGGGAGACACTAAGTCTGCTGAAGTTTCGCCTTCTTCATTTCTCATGTTTCGTTTAGCGTTAGTGACATACGAGATGCATGCAAAATGTAAATATTGCAGTAGTTCGTATTTTGCTGGTGCTGCGTCTGCGATCCTTCCCTGGCCTTCCCTACTGATGCCAGTGGAATGTGCCAGGCGCGCGGCTGCTGTGTCCTAGCTGAGGTTGCATTTGTTATGTATCTGGTAATTTTTTTACCAAGGCGTAGTGCGCTCTATTTCTTATGTTTCTCAAAAGTTATCAAAATTTCAATGGTAAGTTTTAATACGTCATTCCATAGGAGGTAGTGCGGAGTGGTAGTTTGCAATTGTTAATTTGCTTGGCGAGTTTGTTTAGCTTGGAGAGTATAATTTGCTTGGTGAGTTTTTAGGTTAGTTTTTTCTTTTATATAATATTAATTCATAGCAATAAATGATTTTGATAGTGTTTGATTATTCGATATTTTGTATGATCGGTAGTGTCAATTTTGTTTATTGCATTTTCATGTTTTCTTTTATGAATACAGGTTATGTTGGATCATGGATACTGATGTGAATCTGCTGATGTATGTATTATTTTGATTTATTTTGACTTCATCCTGCTTCATATTGTTGTTCGTATTCTTAAACTTGTGTGCTTTATTTTAGCGTGAGAGAAAGAAAAGAATTAGAGGGAGACGTAGGCTTTTCGTACCTCCTTCGAAACGATCCACTAAACCTGGTTGTCGTGGCGGCGCAAAAGGTCATAGCCGGGTGTTAAAGAGGTTGAAGAGCTCGCTTTCCACGGAGGGCAATAGTGGTGTGGCTTTCCTGATGCTGGCTTGTGCCTTTTGATTGTTGATTCGGTAAATCATTGTTACGTAGATTTTATCGTTATTGCCTGTGGTTTTTGATCTAGTTTACTGTTATAGGTTTTGGTGATTTTGGTATTAGCGTTGGATGATGGATTGGGGTATCACCGTCAGAGATTCCCATGCGGACTGTCCTAGTACGTATCTCATTTTATTTTCTTGTATTTAGTTTATTCCTTTCCTTTTTGGTCCTTTTTATTCGCTGCATGTGGTGTTTCAGCGCAAGAAGAAGTGTTGTAAAGAATCCGTGAGTGGCCCCAGAAGTCGTAGTCATCGTGTAAAGTGTTGTGAGCAGAAACGAAGAGTCGAGGATACTGTGGGAGTCGTGTGACATTTGTGTTGTTTTTGGTTACGTACAATGTATATATATGTCGGAGATAAAAGGACATCGGAGCCTTCCCTTTGGAACTTTGGGAAAATCCCTTATCAATGTAATCTTGATTCTATCATAGGCGCAATGAAACAATTGTCGTCATTCGATCCGATTGTATTTATCCGAGATTTGTTATTAATGAGCTTTGGCTCGAAGCGGCAGCCAGCCGCCGAACGTAGCCGCGGTCACGGGATGAACGCTGTGACTAACGGAGGTCTGGAGTGGTTGTATGGGTTTTCCGAGAGATGTTGTGGCGACATGCGGCCTTGGAAGCGGGCCTAGCCACGTGTGATGTTGCCTCGGAGGTGCCGATACAATGGGACATACATTGCAATAATAATCAAATTCCAGGCAGAAACTGCCTAGCAACGGCGTTTGGAACTTTCTCGATGCTTGCAACGGCGTTTGGAACTTTCTCGATGCTTCCAACGGCTATAGAAAACAAAATGTAATCGTACAGCGAGCAAAATCTTCACGAGGCTGGAATTTGTTGCGATTGCCTTACAGAGTGACGCATCGAGCATTTCCAACAATCGTATTTTGCGCCTAAGATTAGTTTACGCTTAGTAAAGAATCATCCCGTTGACCGTGGATTCGTTTGAACTCAAAATATAGTTAATAGTGTTCATTAAATTTATTATTCATTAGACTTATTATCTGTTAAACTTATTATCCGTATAATTTATTATTCATTAACTTTATCATTCGTCAAACTTATCATTTATTAAACTTATTAATTGTTAAGCTTTGTGATAGTCTTGTACATACGTGTAAATATAATCTCGGCTTTGTGAAACGATGGCTAATTCACGTGAGGAGTTACAAGATTCTAACCTCAATCCGACATATATATATATATATATATATATATATATTTTCACGATGTAATTGTCTAATAGGACAAACAATGCATTTTCAATAAATTTTTTTTATTATTATTTATTATATTATTAGTTTATTATGTTATATATATAGTTTATTATATTATTTCATGGTTTGTTTCTCAGGGCTGATTTCTATTAATTTGTAATATTCCTGTTATCATTTAGTAATGTGTTGTTTTGTATTAATTAGTATTTATTCTTTCCTCCTTACGGTCTTCCATTTGTATTATCATCTATCAAATATTTACTTCTTTATCGAAAATATATTTTATTTTGTAACGCATAAAAGTTACTATATACACACGTGTTGATTATCCAAAATGGCCGCCTGTGATTGTCCCTAGTATATAGTGACTTTTAGTAATGTCGAATCTATTATTTATCTGTTAATTATTTGTAACTTTATTTTAGTAGTTGACGTATAATTGAAGTGGGAATTGTCTCGACCACTCGCGGAGAGACGCGATCGCGAGGAAGCACGCCAACGGGGGTCGTAAATTCCCGTTACGGTTAGATAATCGACGCCACGAAATGATCGATCCCCTATTACGATTAGGATAATAGAGGTGGTTTAATTGAATAGGACACTGATATAGTAGGTTATAGATGACAGTTTATTCCAACAACTTTGTAAAGATAGGTAGTTACGCTGGTGCGTATGTATAAGATAAGTAAGTGACTGATTTACGGCTGTAAACCCTGTCAAAGG
>JACXIP010003596.1:0-13323 GCA_014737485.1 Bombus picipes
TCACTAAAATAAATCACAAAGTGTAAAATAGCGGTAGAAGACAAAAAACAAACAACAAGTAGGAGCAAAGAAAACAAGTTATACAATATAGGAAATGAAGGAATGATCTTAAATCAAACCTTAAATCCTACAGAAAGTACATATAATACTGAAGGGAATGAGGAATATGAAAGAAAAATTAAACAAGGTAAGAAAAATTAAACAAGGTAAGAAAAATTTATGACTAATTAAGACAGATTTTATATTATAATAGAAAGATGCCAGAATATAAAAAAAGATAGGAGAAAAGAAAAAAAAATGAGCAGATGAACAAAGCAAAATGGGCAGAAGAAAGAAGCAAACTAACAAAAAGAAGCGAGGTACTAGCAGAGTCAGACAAAATTAAAAGAAGAAAAGAGAGAGGGAAAACTATTATTATAAAAAGGTTGTAAATAAGAGATAAAGTAGAAGAACCCAAAATGATATTGAACATAAATAGATTAAACTTTATTTCAGGGCATCACTCTTTTCTGATTATTGTTTGTATCTTCTAATGTTATTTTGTGAATATGAAGATGAATATGAGAATGAAAAGTAAGTTTTGAGTTTAGCGATCCATTGTTTCACAAGTAGTGATCAATATACAGGGTGGTTGGTAACTGGTGGTACAAGCGGAAAAGGGGTGATTCTACGCGAAAAAAGAAGTCGAAAATATAGAATAAAAATTTTTCTTTGACGCTTTGTTTTCGAGAAAATCGACTTTGAATTTTCGCTCGGTACACGTGCACTTTATCACGTCTCGTTATAACGGATCTCACTGTAGATCGTTGTCTCAATGGAAAAATTAAAAAAAAAGATTAAAAAAATTGTTATTCTATATTTTCGACTTCTTTTTTCGCGTAGAATCAATCCCTTTCCGTTTGTACCACCGGTTACCAATCACCCTGTATAAATTGATTTGGCAAAGACAATTTTTGGTATTTTGTATGAGAAGAAAAATATATATAACCCAACTTATATTATAGCGAAAACATTCATGGTGTGGACAGAAATTAATGCTTTAATGGTAATCTGTACACAGTATTGCTACATGGTATAAGAATATAGGTTCTCCACTATTCAACAAGAATAGATAAAACACAAACACATTTCCTAAAAAGAATATTATACATACTGAAATACCATGTAATGCCAGATTATGTGATTAAAATAAGAAGAATAGTCTTGGAACACAAAATAATAAAATGAAGCATAAACTACATGTTAAAACTGGCAAACATAGGAGAACACATAATTAGACAGAAAAGCATTGTAAAAAGTAATACACACATAATAAACTCAAATAGAGTTATGAAGCCGATGATACAGAAATAATAATAAATTTAAACTGAACAATAATAGAAGAAATAACACAAATACTTCCTGGATAAAAGAAAGAAAGAATAGAATAATCTACCTATAGTGAAGTATATAAATATGCTAAAGTATATATATGCTAAAAATATAGAAAAAAAATAATTAAAGTTACTTACATATGAAACTGCTATTAATAACTAAAAGGATAATCAAAGTTAGAATAGCCGGGAGACAAGAATGATCAGTGAATGTAGAAAACAGCATAAAATACAAAACAGATGAAAACAAAATATATGTGTAAAAAAAATATATTGGATAATATTCAGAATTTACAACAAAATTCATTAAAAAACAATAGGATGGTGATTTCTTTTCGTGACAAAGAAAAATAGTTACAAGGAGTAACAAATTTTATTAAAAAGCAAAAGCAGCATTAGCAAGAATAGCAATTCAGACAAATTCACAAATTATAATAAGAACAACTTAAAAACTTTGTTATGTTTGTTTTGCAGTAACCAACAAATTTAAAGACTTTTAACCTAAGTATAAATATGCCACAAATAATTTTATGTAGAAATAAACATAAATAATATTAAATAAATAGAATTTTTCTTATTGAAATGTGACAGTCTGTGATAAAAGACAAATTAAAAATGAAAAAATAACTAACAAAGAAGAAATTTATAAAAATTTATTCTTAAAAAAATTATTCTTAATTATTACTCTTAAAAAAGTAAAATAAAAGTACAAAAAACAACTTATATTAGAAGAAACATGATTAGTTTACAAGAAGATTATACGAAAGGAGAAATGAAACATGTAACATATTCTCCCAATATACAATTGCGAAGAGATTTACTTACTTTATATTTCATTTCCAAGCTTCTTCGTTTCCAGGCAGTCATAGCAGTTCAGAACTATTTTATGAAAATTAAGAATTTCTTACATCAAATTATTTGATTTGCAAGACCTCGTATATTTCTAAATTACTCACACAAAATTAGTACAGCCTGTGAACAATGCAAACATTAAAAAGAAATAAGCGATACAGTAGCCCAAACAAAGACAAAGGTTGAAATAAGATATCAAAAATAGCAGTTATTATTCAAATTTGTATGAAAAGTCTTTGAGAAAGTAAATTCTTCTTTAAATGAAAGACGGTTATGTATATGAAAATCAAAAATGTAATGAAAATACAAAAAAACATAAGAGAAGAAAATTGTATTTGTTATTACGACTTACTTTTGCATGTAGAATAATTTTCTTTTCGATTACTATACTACCCCTGCTATTAAATAGGTTTTGGAGTTCGATGTTTAATTCATTCACACAGATTCAGTTTTTATATTCTGTATTTCACCACCATGTACAGCCATATAAACACACCGGATACTCTCAGATAATTAACACGTGGCGGAAGCCAAAACAAAAGAGCGTTGTTAGAAGTCGTACCAACTTCGCATGTAGGAACTAGTGATCTAATATTTTCCTCAACAACCCTATCCATCCAAGAACAAATATTTAGGTTAAAATTATTTATACAAAACTAATATGTATACGAATATTTTTATTTTATAAAATTGTATGTATAAAATATTTACCTTCGCTAAATCTCTTTTTTACAGAAACTTTGCAGCTCAAGTTTTTAATTAAATTTAATTCTTCACTTAGTACTCATTGCCAAGTAATGCTTGGTAAATTCAAATATTATAACGTTCAGTAAAGTTTTATACGACTTACATTCTACCTTGACTCGAATACGAAAGACATAGGTTTGGGGTTTGATATTTAATTGATTCACACAAATTAATTTTGTATATTCTGTACTTCATCACCTTATGCAGTCATTTACAACACACCGGATACTCTGGTAAAAAAGAAAAACGTGGCGGACGGTGAAAAACAGAAAAGAATCGCAAGCAGTCGTACAAACTCTGGATGTAGGAACTAGTGGTCATACCAACATGACATTTATCTCAACAGATTAAACAATACTGAACTCTATAATGATGCGTTAGCATGATATAATGTCGACGATGAAGTAGCGTTGTTTGCTGATTGGTTATACTTCAAGACTACAAGTGGGACCTCTGTACGATCGCTGGTTAAATCGGTCACTTTGCGATATGTTTATGAAATCTAAACGTAATTCTTTTGTTAACATTTTCACAATTATACTTCAATTTTAGAATTAATTAAACAAATATTTAATAATTATTTTAATATCGATTACTATAAATAACGATTATTATAGTGCGAAATTTTATTTGTATATAGTATGTTAAAATATGTAAATGTATGTAAAATAAAATATATAAATGTGTGCATATGCAAAATATATTACATGTGTGTGTACCTACATTCAAAATACGTAACAGTTATACAATATTTTAGATTACGAATTTGGTTGTTATCGCTCATTATGTTCTTTTATTACAATTTAGTTGTCAGTTACAAATCGATTCATAAGATTCATAAGGGAAGAATCTTTTTATTGCAAATAGACTAATGGAAAGTTTTTCTCTAAAATCAATTGCAAATAATAATTTTGAATAAAAACGGAATGTGTTTTCGACCAATCGAGGGGAGACGCAATCACGAAGAGAGATGTCAACGGGAGTCGTAAATTCCCGTTACGATTATAATAATCGACACCAGTTGATCGATCCCCTGATTTCTGTTAAGATAATAGGGGTGGTTGAGAGGGTATAACACTGTGATTCACAGAGTTATAAATAATATATTTTTTCCACTGAAGTTACACCGTTGCTTATGATATATATCGTCGACAATGAGTTAGCATATAGAAATGCGATAGACTGGCACAATATTCGTTGATGATCGAGCAAGGCTCTTAGAGTTTGTGTTATAGTTGACTAACCCGTTACTGACATGTTGACTATTCTAGCTTTTTTTTATTTTTATTATTTATTAAAATTACAAACAATTCTCGCATTGAGAATTTTCAGCAATTTTTCTGGCGTGTCGCAGTAACATGGCTAGATATTTATAATAAGTTAATACTTGTTAAAGATAAGTATAATTTATAATTATGTATTATAAATAAGTAGATATTAATTATTTTGGGTAACTAATTGAATCTAGCGTTTAAGTCTAGCGGGTAGTGTCTCTTCAGTCTGCGGATCTGGTCCGATGTATCGAGTAGTTCAGTGACTAAGGCGTTTCGGTGTTTGTTGACTCTTTTGCTGTATCTGTCGCTATATTTAGCTATTTCTTCTTTGACTGTGGGTATCTTGAGGTCGTGATGAATTGTTTCGTTGGTGACATACCACGGTACATCTATTAAGGATCTTAGCGTTTTCGATTGGAAGCGTTGAAGTATTTCGATGTTGGAGTTGCTTGCTGTTCCCCATAGTTGGATTCCGTAGGTCCAGACAGGTTTTATTACGGTCTTGTAGAGGGTAATTTTACTCTGTAGGTTTAGTTTGGAGCGTCGACCTGTGAGCCAATAGAATTTTTTTAGTTTTTCCTTTAATTGTTTCGTTTTGTCTGTAATGTGGTTTTTCCATGTTAATCTCCTGTCCAGGGTCATGCCCAGGTATCTGACTGAGTCCTTGCTAGGAATTGTTGTATTGTTGATGGTGACCTGGGGGCAGGTTTGTTTACGAAGCGTGAAGGTTACATGTGAGGATTGTTTTTCATTAATTTTGAAGCCCCATTTATGAAACCACTTTTCCATAGAGTCGAGACTTCACTGGAGAGTGGATGAAGCAATTACTGGGTCTGCGTGGGAAGCAAATAGCGCTGTGTCGTCGGCAAATGTTGCTATTGTTATTTCCGTTGATTTAGGTAAGTCGGAAGTGTAGATGGGGAACAGCAGGGGTCCGAGGACGCTACCTTGGGGTATGCCAGCTTCTATTGGGAATGTTGCGGAAGTGGCGTCTAAGCATTTAACCATGAATTGCCTGTTAGTTAGGTAGGACTTTGGGATGGAGTAGTAGGAGTGTGGTAGTATTTTTTTGAGTTTATATAGTAGTCCTTCGTGCCAAACATTGTCGAATGCCTGTTGAATGTCTAGGAATACCGCTGAGCAATATTTTTTTCTTTCAAGGGTTTGGCTGATCATGTGGGTTATGCGATGAATTTGCTCTACTGTTGAATGTTGTTTCCGAAAGCCGAATTGATGATTTGGGAGTGTTTTCAAATCCTCTAGGAGTGGCAGGAGTCAATTCGTGAGTGTCTTCTCGAACAGTTTGGACAGGGTGGGCAGGAAACTGATTGGGCGATAGGAGCTAGTTTCATATATCGGTTTCCCGAGTTTAGGGATGAAATCAGTGAGATTTTCCAGGCCTTGGAAAAGTATTCAAGGCGAAGAATAGCGTTGAAAATCGATGTGATAAGTGCGATCCCTTTTGTGGGAAGTTCCTTGATTGCTTTATTGCATATTAGGTCGTGCCCCGCTGCTTTCTTAGGATTAAGACAAGATTAATTAACAACATAACCAGGTATGACACCAAACAACCACTACCTCTATTTCTAGTAGAACTAGAACCGAAAAACAACAATAAAGAAATTTTTGACATTAAAAGGCTATTAAACACAATAATCACAGTCGAACCACCCAGACAAAAAAAAGACATACCACAATGTATGCGGTGTTAACAATACGGACACACAAAGAACTACTGCAACAAAATCCCGGCGTGTGTCAAGTGCGCAGAAATGCACCTAACAGCTAACTGCCCATACACGGGAAAAACAAACGATGTAAAATGCTGCAACTGCGATGGAAACCACCCAACCAGCTACAAAGGATGTGTAGTCAGAAAGCAACTGCAAAGTAAACTGATCCCGCCGCTTCGAAACAGAACACACAACAATTCCCACGCGCAACAGGATAACACAGAACCTGTGACAACACCAAATGCACAGCACGTAATAAGCTATAAACACAACAACATAAACACCGTAGGTAGCCGAAGCTACGCGCAAGTAATCAACCAAGCGGCACCCTTAGACAACCAAAATCAGAACAATAACAGCAACGATACTACAGAAATCAAGGAACTGCTCAAACCAACCATCAAAAACAGCGAAATGCTTACAAAAATGATAAGCAAACAAAACGCAGTCCTCAGACAACAAACACAACAAATCACAACTATGCTACAACTAATTACTAACATGCTGAGCAAAAAATAAAAACGGACAGGCTTAAAATAGCAGCCTGGAACTCTAACGGCCTGCAACAAAGGTCCCTAGAAACTAAAACATTCCTGTACAACAATAACATCGACATACTGCTCGTATCAGAAACACACTTCACTACAAAAAGTTACATAAAAAAACCGTACTACACCATATACGATACCAAGCATCCCTCAGGAAAAGCACACGGAGGGACCGCAGTAATAATAAAAAACGACATTAAACATCACCTATACAGCCAGATTAGTAAGGAACATATACAAGCAACCACCATTACTGTACAAACTAGTAGCAACCATTTACAATTGTCAGCAGTTTATGTACCGCCGCGACACAAAATCACATCGCAAATGTGGGAAGAGTACTTTCAACACCTAGGTGACAAGTATATCGCAGCTGGAGACTACAACTCAAAGCACACACTGTGGGGATCAAGGATCACTACACCTCGAGGTTGAACCATGGAGAACAACATTAGAAACAATAACCTCAATATACTATCTACGGGAAGACCGACATACTGGCCGACAGACCTGAGCAAAATACCTGACCTACTCGATTTTGCAGTTACAAAGGAACTAAACGCAAATCAACTAAACATAGCACCCAGTCTCGAGCTTACCTCCGACCATACACCCATAATAATTACATACAGAAACAAACCAATACTATATAACAAACCAGAGACGCTATGCAATAAAACCAGCAAATGGCAAACATTTAAAGAAATAATCGAGAGCAAAATCAACTGCAACATCCCATTGAAAACACCTGAACACATCGATCAAGCAGTAACAACACTTACATAAACTATTCAAGAAGCAGCCAGGGCAACCACTATACCCGAAACAACCAACAGACAAACAAAAACAATTCCATCACACATCCTCGAAAAAATTAGAGAAAAAAGAAAAGCAAAAGCAAAATGGCAAAAACATAGAACAAAAGAAAGCAAAACACACCTAAACAAACTCGCAAGTCACTTCATCGAGTCACTATATGCACACGAGAACTACAACTACTCCCTATGGAAAGCCACAAAAAAAAATAAGGAAGACAATAAAAATGATCCCATCAATCAGAAGATCAGATAACACATGGGCAAGAAGCAACGAAGAGCAAGCTGAAGAATTCTCCAACCACCTATGCAACACATTTACACCACATAATATCAACAATAACAACCACAATAGTCATACGGACGAGGATGCGCCAACCACTGGTACATCAAACGACAAACACTACACCATACCCAAAACAACAGCACAAGAAATTAGAAACATAATTGAGAAAACAAAAAATAATAAAGCACCAGGAATCGACCTAATCAATGGCAAAATCTTGAAAAACCTTCCGCCAAAAGCGATAAGACAAATGACTATAATATTTAACGCAATACTAAGAATTCAATTCTTTCCTAAAATTTGGAAACTGGCACAGATAATAATGTTACCTAAACCAGGCAAAGACCCACATCAAACCACATCATATAGGCCGATATCATTACTTCCTGTGTTCTCCAAAATACTAGAGAAAGTAATCTACGACCGCATAAAACCAATAATAGAGAAAGAAAAATTAATACCGGACCATCAATTCGGATTCAGAAACAAACACTCCACCATAGAGCAAATGCACAGACTGGTCAATGAAATAGTAATAGTACTAGAAAACAAACAATACTGCACAGCCCTCTTTATGGACATCAAGAAGGCATTTGACAAGATAAACCACAATAGCCTACTTCAATCAATCAGAAAACAATTCCCGGAGCAGATATACCAATTAATTAAAACCTACTTAAACAGCAGAACCTTCGTAGTAAAAATTAAAGACACATACTCCGAAGTTAAAGAAATCAAGGCAGGGGTTCCGCAAGCAAGCGTCTTAGGACCAGTTCTATACACATTATACACGGCCAACATACCCACAACTAACAATAGCAAAATTCTGACATTTGCGTACGACACAGCCGTAATAGTCAGGCACACTAACCCTGTAATAGCAGTTACATTATTACAAGAGCATATCACAAAAATAGAAAAGTGGCTCCAAGCCAAACAAATTAAAGCAAACCCCGATAAATGCAAACACATTAGATACCACCAAACATTATACTAAACGGCACGCAAATAATCCAAACAAGGCAAGTGAAATATCTAGGACTCCACTTAGATACACGACTCGCATGGAAACATCATATTAAATCAATAATAGACAAAATACAGATAGCGAGGAGACAAATGTATTGGCTAACAAATGGAAAATTCAAACTAAATATGGAAAACAAACTAAAAATATAAAAATTGATCATAAAACCGATCTGGACGTACGGAATACCACTATGGGGAACAGCAGTAATGAGCCATATAACCAAAATAGAGACAATGCAAGCTAAAATTCTTAGAACAATAGTAAACGCGCCATGGTACGTTATAAACGAGGACATTCGGAAAGTCCTGGGAATACAAGCGGTCAAAGAGGAGATTAGCAAGAAGGTATTAGATGTGCAAGAAGATATAGAGAAAGAATAGCAACGCACCCTGACCGGCTGGCAGCGGAAACGATCAACATATCAAGCATAGAAAGAAGACTGAAAAGGAAACACCCAGCTGACCTCACAAAGGACACAACCTAACAATCACGAAGATGGTATCCCGCTGGGGGTAAAAATTCTACCAAATGTCCAAATCGGACAAATTGTGAGTGTAAACAACTAAATAAAAAAAATAAAATTCTAGTTGATGGTACAACAAAAACGTAGCTTCAATCTCCTAATTAACGTTGCTTGTACAAAACGTTTCGAATAAAAGTGCTGTATACAATGGTACCAGTTCATCCTATTTCGAGACCCGAATATACAAAAACATAATTTTAACTTCATGTCGCGTCTTTTAATTAACGCGAGTCATACACAACGTTTCGAATGCGAGAGTTCGCGAGAGTTGGTTCGTACAGCAACAAAGGTTGTACGAATATCGTAGTTTACACGGAGAAAGAATTTACATTATTTTCTGGAAAATGTAATTTATTCAAGAATACCTACACTTTTAAAAACAGTACATATCGTTACTACTAAAATCTACAAATTTCCCGAGCAATCTATTAAGTATATCAGCTTTCTAATTTTTAGAAAATACAAACGTTAGCTCTTACAACTGCTCAACTGTTCGTTTCGTTGTACGGCAGAGTCGGTGAAAGCTCTTAAAAATAGTTCATTTTCCCGCTGTGAAACAACCAATTTATTCGATTATGCGCTACAACTATTCTGTGATATAAACGTCAATTCTTATTTCTTTATAGAAATTCTAATATTACAATTTTAATTCGCGCTTTCATAGCGATACATATCGTTCTTGATCTCATGTTCCTCTCGATTATCGTATTGTACGACCGACACTGTGATGGAAATTGAAATATTTATTTACTGAATATTTAACGTAATGGTTTAATTGCACATTACAAAGCATTATCGTTCCCGTACAATTATCATTCGACGTCATTAATCGATAGCTGGGTAAGTAAATTTATCATCTCATAATGAAAATTGTAATTACGATCCATATTTAAATTAGTCATTTGTCAAATATGAAACTTATCATATAATCATTCCACGTGTGATAAACGAAATGAATTTTTTTTTAATCTCAATATCAGATTCATTAATAGGTTTGTTCATTTTTTAACGGATGTTATAATTATTATACCGAGCGGACGTTTAAACGAATAATTATAGCGAATAAACATTGCAATAGAAGAAAAATGACGAATATCAGGCCAATTAAGAAAAGAAATTGCAACATTTACTTACCCTCGCTTCGTTTATTTTCTAACTTCTTCAAACATCTACGCTGACCAAAAACAATTTATAAAATATGAAGATCCGCAAACGCGCACGTTGAACGAAAAACTCCTTTTAACAAAAAATTTTACAATAATGAAATAGGGTAGTGATTAACGTACTTGATAAAATACACACGCACGCGCACACACAGAAACATATACGTATATGAAAGCACATAAATATAACGCGTTCAAAGAAAAGTAGACAAATTTATTACCCGATCTATCATAATTTTCATTAAGCTGTTTCAAGCGGCACTTAGTAAACGATACGATAACGCGATTAGGTCTCTGTATCTTTTATGGGAACAAAACGATGTATATTAAATAAAGTTAGAGACAGTATGGAATATCTAGTTCACTCGTTTTCTGGCTGGTCGTGAAGCCTAGAATGCTTGACATATTCTGCTTCAACAAACTGAGACCATCGCAAACAACGAACAGGAAGCGCCTAAGGCTGACACCCAAAATTCACTCAATGCTCGATGTTTGAGCCGAGCGCAATTCGTACTAGGTCAGAAGCGTTGACTTGTCACTTTGAAATCATTTGCTTCGTTTGTGTGTGTGTACTTGGCGTGTTTATTGTACGTCTCAATCTAGGCCGATTCTTCAGTATAGTGCCGTGAAAATTGATTTTGAAACGACCTATAAATCGAAGAATAAAATATTCTGTATGCTTTTATTTTATGATTATCTTAATTTATCCAAAGAATCATGAACACATGCGAAAAGTCTGATCCGATGTATCGCGGTCGCGCGATTCGTCAGCGGGCGAATCGTGTGAATGAACGTGTAGCATATGTGCGTGGAGATGTGATTCGTAGCTGAAGCCTTCGTTACAAGTATCGCATTTGTAAGGGTACAATTTCCATGGTTCGCCCGAATAATGCTCCAACTTGTTGTGATGATAAAATTTGTACATTCCTCGAAACGACTTACCACATATTGCGCATAAAAAATCATTGCCCTTGTAATAATACGCGTTATGCTCGACTAAATGTTCGTAGGATTCGAATAACAAATGGCATCATATATTACAGATTGGTTTATCTTCCACAGCGCAATCAGAATTCAGCACCAGCCTAGAATCTTGCCCAATATGCAAGTGTCGTTCGTGAATTTGAAGACTCTGTTTCTTAACAAATCCTTGATTGCAGAACTTACAAAAGAATTTGTAGTTCACCGAACACGAAGGCGCATGAGTAGCAAGCATGTGAAACTGTAAGAATCTTTTAGTGGAAAACATCGTTTTACAAACGTTACACTTTTCTGTGACTGTTTGGCGATAGGTGCGCTCGTGTATGCACAAATTTTTAAATGTTTGGAATTGTGTTCCACAAATAGTGCAAGGAAACTTTGTTCTGTTCATCTTGTCCGCTTGATGACCCTTTACGCATGCAACCCCATTAAGTAACCTTCTGTGCTTTGCAGCTGTATCGAATGACGAAGAAAAAGTATCATCCGTAATAAACGTACTCGGGGTCAAATAATTTTTCAAAGATCTTGTCGTGCCACCCGAAACATCCGACGTTTGTTCCAAATCAGGCGACTGTACCATACCGAGTTCCATGTCACTTGGTTCTCTCAAGGACCGAGACAAATGGTTTACACGAGGTACACGTTGTTTATTTCTTAACACTTTCATTCGACGACATACATTCTCGTGTTGTTTCAAACATGAGTATAGCCAAAATCGTTTGCGACAACCTTTGCATTTGTGTTGTTTCTTGAATGCATTGCAACTTATTTCAACATCAACCGGCAGAGCGTCCTTATTTGATCTTATGGTCTTCAAACAATGCAAAATCATGTGCCGCTTCAACAATGCCGACGTGTCAAACTTCTCATAACACACGCAACATTCCCTTCGTTTAAACACAATATGCTGACGTAGATAGTGAGTTAGTAACTTATTCATGGACGTGTAACGCGCGTTGCATATGCTCGAAATGTAAATCGTATGGAACAATTTCATGTGCTCGCGCAGGTTCTCCTTCGAAAAAAACGATTTTTTACAAATATGACATTGAATTATTTTCTGCTGATAGACTTTAAAGTTCTTCCGAAATTCAACCGATTCTTGTTGAGGTACGATTAATCTATCAGCGAAAGATTTTACAAATTTATTGAATCGCTTTGACGCAATCGTGTCAGCTTTCAAAGGCAAGTTACATGTCGAGCTTGTTTCACGAAAACCTTCAAATTCCTCTTTCACATTTTTCGATACTGCTTGTTTGAAAGCGTCTTCGTTTTCGTCTTTGTCTTCGTTTGACACAAAACTAGTGGGCTCCAAGAATTTGTCGCATTTCTCCAAGCGGATCACACATTCTTTACACTCCAATAAATCGTAAGAATCATATAAAGAAGAAGAACATCTTTTCACTGGCCTAAGGTTGTGAGACACATTGTGCGAGGCATTAGAGCTTTCAGATTCAGCTTTTATTTCGTTCCTTAATAAAGATATCATTTTTTTTAAACTCACATGAATTTGAACAGATGATCTTTTCCTAACAGGAGATTCGATTCGCTTAACAGAAGTAGACATCTGAATAACTTCTGCAGCCGTTGATGTCTTGTTACTAAATGCCTCGAGCGTTGAAGTTGGAATAATAGTCGCAGTAACAGGAATATTCTCCGTATCGATAACTTTTTCCGGGCTAACACATTTGTCATTCGGTTTGTCTTTGTACGGCGATATGAAGTCTGTAAGGATGGACTGCTTCATCCTTTTCGAAGGTGTATCATGCGAATCGTTTAACCATTTCGGATGCGTAGACTTAATATTGCTGCTCGAACCCTTGGTGGGTGTATTGTTTGAACCATCAGATAGTTTCAAAGATATATTTATTGAGCTATTTACGTTTTTTGGGCAGGGACTGTGTGAAGTATTTGATTCTGCCATGACAATACCATCCGAATGAATCGACTTTCCTAACGATTCAGGAGATGTTTTCGTAATTTTGCTTCCACCAGAAA